>CM021763.1:6449187-6471456 GCA_011075105.1 Heteronetta atricapilla
AGAAAGAAAGAAAGAAAGAAAGAAAGAAAGAAAGAAAGAAAGAAAGAAAGAAAGAAAGAAAGAAAGAAAAAGAAAAAAAGAAACTTTGTAGAAGGAGCTGAATGCTCTGTATAAAAAGGGGCTGAGGAAGTGAAAAAGCCCTTTACTTTGTCTGATGAAAGTCCCTAGTGAAACAGATGCAGTGAGGAAGGGAACATGTGCTCCAATTAAGATCTGACATGAAAGGACCAACTTGTCTCCCTTGTGAGCACATCCAAAAGGCAAGGTGAAAATATTCTGGGGATGGAAGTTCAAGGGGGTCCGCTGTGTCGAATCTCATTAGGTCCAGATGGATATCAAACTAGTGGATGTCTTCAGAATTACTGGTGTCAAAAATGTTGACAATTCTATGAACTAGAGCCCCTTTTGCTTCCATGTGCTGAGAATAATGTCACCTTCCTATGCCATTTGCTTTGGTGTTTCTTGTAAATCCCTACTATGGGATAGTTAGTATACCTTAAAGCTCAGAGTGTAAAATCCCCATGGATTTCAGACACTAGATTTTCATTACAAGGCAAAGTAATGGAATTTAATGCTCACCTTGAATACCTACTTCCCAACAAAACTCCTGCTTGTTCTTCACATAGATATACTCAGCTAATTAACAGTGAAATAAATAAATAAGCATATGCCCCACTTCTGCAAAAAAAAAGTCAATGAAGAGAGGAAACCAAAGCCATAAGTATAAATGGAGAACTGGAGTTCTTCAGGCTGAAGTGTAATTTAACCACCTACAGCTTTCAACAACTCTAATTTTTTAAGACTGATGGAAGTTTTGGCATTAGTGTCAACCATTAGATGACATAAAACAGGCTTCATTGCTAATGTCAAGGAAATGAATAATGTATAAATTATTGTCTGTGTAAGGGTAGTCTTTTAAAACCCGTAGAAACAGAAGAAATGAAACTCATAACTTTTACCTCACTTATAACTTGCACAAAATTGTGTTTCATGTGTTTTGAAGGGCTCAGCTGGTTTTAATAAACCGGTATTCAGTAAAGGGTCACACATCTGTGCCCTTAGTAACAGTAGCATGTGCTGAAGGTTTTGTCTGCACTCCTTGTTCCTGCATGCCTAAAACCCCTCATCTGAGAACCCTGACAGCTCAGGTATGAATCAACTAAAAGGCAGATTAATTCTGTCTTCCTTCCTTCTTTATTTCCACTGCCTTTCCTTTGAAGAGTGGTGAAAGAGCTGGTAGTGGGAGATGAGCTGTGTAGATTAATACAACAAAGACTGAGATATTTGAATACCAGTATTCACAGCAGATGTGGTAATATATGTAAAAGAAGAAGGAAACATAACATACCTCCAATCTGTTGATGTAAACTCATTTCAAAACTTATCTCACTTCTCATCTACCTGGTTTTAAAGAAAGAACACACATGCCACTCTGAATAAGGTCAGTATCAAAATAACTGAGTAAACAAGTAAATAAATAAATAAATCTCATTACTTTTTATTTCACAAGGACTCTGTCTGCTGATATAAAAATCACTATTCATTGCCAGAAAAGTTAATGACACCTTTCTTTCTCATCCTCGCACTCTGTGCTCTGTGTGTCTCTGTTGTCCATTTCTCCTTCCCATCTGGCTTACCACTAGAGCTTTATCAACCCTGTTATTCTGAGAGCAGTGGCCCATAAAATGAAGATAACAAGTCCCAACTCTCAGCAAGCTTTTCTTTGTCAATGAGAGATTAAAAAATAAAAACAGTCAGGGTCTATGTGACAATATTTGCAGCCAACTCTAAAATTTTTCATCCAGAGCATCTGAGAATTTTTACCCATTTATAATCATCTGCACTACTTTGACTTTCCCCTCATCAGGTTTCATTGTTGAGAGGACAAAAAGGTAGCATGTGGCTTTTCTGCTCAAAATATGGATCATTAAAATAGGTAGGCAGGTTAACATATTGGTGTAGCTTCCTGCTTAGGTAGACTGAAAGGATTTCAAGTAAGCTCTAAAGTTAGGAATATGAAATATTGATTCTGTCACTCTAGTGTTTACTTACTTAAACCACCATGCAGACTCACAAGGAAGGACGTAATAATAAAAGCCTCATCCAGGTCAGCCTATGTTCATTTTCCGTAGGTTTATATGAATCCAAACAAATAAATTTTTTGTATTTGGAAAAGGGTGTTATAAAGTCTCTTCAGCTTTGTCTATCTGTTAAGAAAGAAGACAGGTCACCACTTTTCTGACATCATTTTTTGAAATAAATTCTGTACTGCTTTTTAAACACATCTCAGATCAACCACAAGATAGGCAAGGTAACCATAAGCCTTTTTCTGCCACAAACCTCTTAAAATTATCATACTTCATAAGAGTAAATTCAGGCTGTGACTCACTCTGCCAAAATCCAGTATAGTCATCACAATGACCTCTGTGGTCTCCAGACAAGGTTGTTCATTGACAAATTTGCAAGGACACATTCAGATGGACTTGACATTTAGGTGCAAACCTGCAAAGTATTCATATCTCAGCATAAACATTGAGTTATCTCAAAAGACATATTTAATACAGTGTTACTAAGCAAGTTTCCTTCTTAAATCCTATGTATCCGAAATTTCTGCAGCCAACTGGTCTCCTCACATTTTAAAGAAAAAAAAAAAAGAGGGAGGTGGGGGGGTAGGAAGGAAAAGATAATAACTTAGGTTTTATTCAGTAGGTAACGCTGAAGCATTGAACAAAATTAGAAAATATTTTAGTAAGCAATATACACTAATTTTAGTAAGATCCTCATTTTACTATTAGAACTACAAACATTTAATCTAGGCACTGACAGAAGTTAAGAGGTGGCTTTTGACTCTTTCTGATGACAAGGACTAACAAAAATTGTCACCTTCCTGAAACTGTTGGCATGTATCTGGATAGGCTGGACTGATGGGCTGAGGCCAACTGTATGAAGTACAACAAGGCCAAGTGCCAGGTCCTGCACCTGGGGCACAACAACCCCGAACAGAGCTACAGGCTGGGAGATGTGTGGTTAGAAAGCTGCCTGTCAGAGAAGTACCTGGGGGTATTGGTTGATAGTCAGCTGAATATGAGCAAGCAGTGTGCTCAGGTGGCCAAGAAGGCCAACAGAATCCTGGCTTGTATAAGAAACAGCGTGGCCAGCAGGTCCAGGGAAATGATTGTCCCCCTGTACTCAGCTCTGGTGAGGCCGCACCTTGAGTACTGTGTTTGTTCAGTTTTGGGCCCCTCATTGCAAGAAGGACATGAAGGTGCTTGAGTGAGTCCAGAGAAGGGCTACAAAGCTGGTGAAGGGTCTGGAGAACAAGTCCTATGAGGAGCGGCTGAGGGAGCTGGGCTTGTTCAGCCTGGAGAAGAGGAGGCTCAGGGGCGACCTTATCGCACTCTACAGGTACCTTAAAGAAAGCTGTAGCAAGGTTGGTCTATTGGTCTATAGTTGGTTTACTCTCCCACATGCCTGGTGACAGGATGAAGGGGAATGGGCTAAAATTGTGCCAGGGGAGTTTTAGGTTGGATATTAGGAAGAACTTCTTTACTGAAATGGTTGTTAAGCACTGGAATGGGCTGACCAGAGAAGTGGTTGAGTCAGCATCCCTGGAGGTCTTTAAAAGACATTTAGATGTAGAGCTTAGTGATATGGTTTAGTGGAGGACTTGTTAGCATTAGATCAGAGGTTGGACTTGGTGATCTTGGAGGTCTCTTCCAACCTAGACTATTCTGTGATTCTGTGATTCTGTAGTGGTCAACCATAAATGACCATGAATGTTTCAAAACAAAGTTCTTAAAATGTTTCAAAAATCACTTTCCAGTTTTTGATGAAATATCAGTCATTCACTGATCATGATTTGAGTTACTTTCTGCCAGTCCAGAGAGATGATGCATGGCTTACGATATTGTCATCTAAATGACATAGAATCTACCTACCCAGCAGACTTTTACTGCTGAAAGTTAGCAATTATTTCAATAAGGATCAGCAGTCTGGATTAATTGCTTGAGGGCAATTCTTGTATATAACTCTTCAAGAAGAATATTATTGTGAAAAGATGCTACGATTTTGTTTGTTTGTTTTTATATATATTTTTTAAATGAAAGATATATTGAAAAAATATTTCTGTTCTCTCTCTGCAGAATTGGACAAGTGCAAGATAGAAGGAAGATGAACACCAGCTGTCTATTTCACTTAGTCTTCACCTAACTCTGAAGAATAAAGGCTTGTCTGTACCGCATCCAGTATCAATCTTCAAGCCAAAGGTGACCTAAACAAAATGCACCCTTCCAGATTTTTAGCTTCCTGTTTCACATAAGGATATTTTATCTTAGTCTAATCTTGAACCAGAAATCTGTGAGGGTCAACATTGTGGATGAAATATTAGGATTAGATGAGGAGGACCTTTGATACTGTAAATTAACTGTAAACAAATTCTTTAATAATACAGAGCAAAATCCTTTGAGCATAATGGCACTGAGATACCACCTCACTTTTTCTGAGTATCACTTTTCCACATATCTTATGTGCATTTGTTACAACAACATCAACTGAAGAAGGTTGTATTCAGAATTTCAGATAACACTGAGTATTTCCAAAATTGTGCTGATAGGACCAGAGCTCCCTTAGTGATTGATTGGCACTGACTGTCCAGTCATCCCAAGGGGAAAATAAGGACAAGTTGATTAAAAATAAAATAAAATAAAATAAAATCAGAGATACAGAAGAATGACAGAGAATCAGCTAGAAAACAGGGTCTGTCATAGTCAAGGATACAGCCCTAGGGTTGGATTAGCTTCATGGTCGAAATCAAATACCCATGCTGTCATGGAAGCACACATTTTTGACTGCCATGAATCAAACATACACATGATGCAAAGGTGAAGTGACTTGTATGCACTTATCTATGACTGAGCTTTCTACTGATGGACAGCACAAGGACTTAGAATAAAGCCTTATTCTGGGAGTGAGAGGAATTACTGCAATGTTATATTTTCAGAATATAATCATAAAAATCCTGGATTCACTGAAGACAGATTTAACAAAAGTTCTCTCTCTCTCTCTCTCTCTCTCTCTTTTTTTTTTCTTTTTCTTTTTCTCCCCTCTTCCACTCCTCCTCCTCCCACTCCCTTTCACCCCATATATTTTCATTAAATTTTAATTAACAAAAGTCCTGGATAATTGTATAACTGTGGGGATAGTAGGAAGAAATGATGTTGTGAGGTCATTTCAAATTTATTGCATTTATTTGTAAGAATGACACCAGGTTCATTTCAAAATGTTAGTAATAATTAAAAAATACAAAACAGAAACAGTGACATTCAACCTGAAATAACCTGGTAATCAGGGTAGTTGCTTGCATGTAAAAGACTCAGACCTCTGCACATTATTAGTTCCCTATGCCACTTGTTATGGCATATCAAACTTGAACCTTCTGCTATACTTAAAGCAAACTTCCTCATACCACTCATGATATTCTATATGCATATCCTTAGACACCAACAAGGTTTTATCCCAAATCTTGAAAATTCTCTCTTTCTCATTGGATCAGCATTTTGTATTGGCAAATTCTTTTGTCCTAATGTAAAATATTTAGCGTGGGGAACAGTTTTTCTTAGATTGCCTGTTTAAATCAAACTGTTGATGTCTAAAGAACTAGAAACCTTGAAAAACATGCTAATAAAGACAAAGTAATACTCAGCAATGTTGTGAAAACATTATTGCTTTGTGACCATTAAACACTGATATAAAAAAAAAAAAAAAAAAAAAAAAAAAAAAACAGTTACTTCAACCTTCATTCATCTTTTAGGTTGAACTCAGATAACTACTGTTTTTGGAGTGAGACCAGAATATACCATTTACGTATATTTTTGTCTAATACCCAGCTGCTTCTTGGATTGACAGGAGTCTGAGTTTTTGCCACATTGAACACTGACAGATGAAAACACTTAATAGAGGATCCAGGTTTCCCAAATTCTAGTAGTTTTGCTGTGGACTCAAGTGTGAATTTAAGTCATCCCTCCTAAAATGCGTATTCTTATATTTAGGAAGCTAAATGGTTTCCTAATGGAGTTAATTAATGTTCCAGAGATATACGTAGCTCCAAATTAACAGCCCCCCCCACCCCCCCGCAATGTCCAACTCATTCACCTGCAATCACATATGTATTGAAGGTACAAGTCTCTTATGCAAGTGTAAACAACTATTGACATTTTTATGCACTTTAAGGTCTTTCCCCTCACCCAGACTGTTTCCAGAGTGACATATGTCTCTGGTAAATCTTTTATCATCTATGAATGAAAGCCTCATGCATGTGTCACAGAGATTAAGGAATAATGAAGATGCACTGGGTTCCTATTCATAGGCAACATGATCTTCTGAATTCTTCTCAATATGTGATTATCTTGAGCTACATAGAATTATACTAAGCAAGAATCACAGAATCACAGAATCACAGAATTTCTAGGTTGGAAGAGACCTCAAGAACATCGAGTCCAACCTCTAACCTAACACTAACAGTCCCCACTAAAACATATCCCTAAGCTTTACATCTAAACGTCTTTAAAAGACCTCCAGGGATGGTGACTCCACCATCCCTGTTGTTAGGCTTGTTCCAGTGTCTAACAACCCTTTCAGTAAAGAAGTTCTTCCTAACGTCTAACCTAAAAATCCCCTGGAGCAACTTAAGCCCATTCCCCCTCGTCCTGTCACCAGGCACGTGGGAGAACAGATCAACCCCCACCTCACTACAGCCTCCTTTGAGGTATCTGTAGAGAGTGATAAGGTCGCCCCTGAGCCTCCTCTTCTCCAGGCTGAACAAGCCCAGCTCCCTCAGCCACTCCTCATAGGACTTGTTCTCCAGGCCCCTCACCAGCTTCGTAGCCCTTCTCTGGACTCGCTCAAGCACCTCCACGTCCTTCTTGTAGCGAGGGGCCAAAACTGAACACAATACTCGAGGTGCGGCCTCACCAGAGCTGAGTACAGGGGGACAATCACTTCCCTAGCCCTGCTGGTCACACTGTTTCTGATACAAGCCAGGATGCCGTTGGCCTTTTTGGCCACCTGAGCACACTGATGGCTCATATTGAGCCGACTGTCCACCATCACTCCCAGGTCCTTCTCTGCCTGGCAGCTCTCCAACCACTCATCTCCCAGCCTCTAGCTCTGCTTGGGGTTATTGCGCCCCAGGTGCAGGACCCGGCACTTGGCCTTGTTGTACTTCATGCAGTTGACCTCAGCCCATCGGTGCAGCCTATCCAGATCCTCCTGCAGAGCTTTCCTACCCTCGAGCAGATTGACACATGCGCCTAGCTTGGTGTCATCTGCAAACTTACTGAGGGTGCACTCAATGCCCTCATCCAGATCATCAATGAAGATATTGAAGAGGAGTGGCCCCAGCACCGAGCCCTGGGGGACGCCACTAGTGACTGGCCTCCAACTGGACTTGACTCCATTTACCACGACTCTTTGGGCCCGGCTATCCAGCCAGTTTCTAACCCAACGAAGCGTGTGCCAGTCCAAGCCAAGAGCAGCCAGTTTCTTGAGGAGAATGCTGTGGGAGACAGTCTCAGAAGCCTTGCTGAAGTCAAGGTAGACCACATCCACAGCCTTTCCCTCGTCCACTCAGCGCGTCACTTTGTCATAGAAGGAGATCAGGTTCATCAAGCAGGATCTGCCTTCCATAAACCCATGCTGACTGGGCCTGATCGCCTGCTTGCCCTTCAAGTGCCGCCTGATGACTCTCAAGAGGATCTGCTCCATGAGCTTCCCTGGCACTGAGGTCAAACTGACACGCCTATAGTTCCCCGGGTCTGCCCTCCAGCCCTTCTTGTAGATGGGCGTCACATTTGCTAGCCGCCAGTCAGCTGGGACCTCCCCCGACAGCCAGGACTGCTGATAAATGATGGATAGGGGCTTGGCCAGCTCCTCTGCCAGTTCTCTCAGTACCCTTGGGTGGATCCCATCCGGCCCCATCGATTTGCGCACATCCAAGTACCGTAGCAGGTCACCAACCAGTTCTTCATGGATGGTGAGGGCCACATCCTGCTCCCCATCCCCTTCCACCAGCTCAGGGTACTGGGTATCCAGAGAACAACTGGTATTGCCGTTAAAGACTGAGGCAAAGAAGGCATGGAGCACCTCCGCCTTTTCCTCATCTCTTGTAACTAAGTTTCCCCCTGCATCCAGTAAAGGATGGAGATTCTCCTTAGTCCTCCTTTTTGTGTTGATGTATTTGTAAAACCGTTTTTTGTTATCTTTAACGGCAGTAGCCAGATTGAGCTCCAGATGAGCTTTGGCCTTCCTAATTTTGTCCCTGCACAGCCTCGCTACATCCTTATAGTCCTCCCTAGTGGCCTGCCCACTTTTCCAAAGATTATAAACCCTTTTTTTTTTTTTTTTGTGTTGCCTGAAAATGCCTGTAAGGTTTAAGAAAGGTATTTTCATCACTATCTGACAGATGTAAGGACAGAAGAGCTAAGGCTATATCTCTGCTTAAAGAAACCTGGTTGTCAATACAGTTTTAAGGCCCTAAAACTGGAAGTTTGTGGTTAAACCAAGATTTTCAGGCAAGTCTTCTGTGAAAGTGAACCATAGTCACATAGAACTGAAGTCTATGGAACTACACATATTTATTCCAGGGCATGTGTCTGACTCTTTGATTCTGTTGTACTTTTGGCATCCAAGTATAAAGAATTGTTATTATGGCATTATCTGAGCCCAACAGTTTCTCTGTAAAAATAAAATAAAATAAAATAAAATAAAATAAAATAAAGTAGAACAAAATGTTATCTCTCTATTGCTAAGAATCTTTGAAAATGAAAAATATTGATTATTTTATCATTTTTTTGCTGGCAGATAAGAATCTGGGCAGACAGTAATGCAAAGTATCACAGTTTTTGTGCAGAAATTTATTGTATTTCTGACAATGAGATACTTAGAGTTCTATAGGGATTTGTTGGGTTTTATTGAAAAACCCTTGGGGTGCAGGTCAGTATAGAAGTTTGTTCTTTTTGTAAGAAATCTCATGATAGCAATCGTCATAGAGCACTCTACTGAAAAATGTGTCAGGAAAGAACACTATGCACTCAGAAACTTTTTGCAGTGGGGGGAAGTAATACAACTGCTAAAATACAGAGCATTACATTTCTGGGCTGGCTTTGGAGTTATGTCATTCATCTCTTGTTGCTTTTAGAAAATCCATTGAGTCTCTCTTTTTAGTCATTTACTTCCTTATGAGGAAAGTTTTATTTTAAAAATATTTATTTATTTATATATTTATTATGTCTACCTTAAGAACAGAGCTACGATCTATCAGTGGAGCTCTTCAGGTCTTCCCTTCCCATGTTCTTCTAAAGTAAAATGTTGGAAAAAATGTTAAAATGTTGGAATGTATGTGCAGAGAAGAGAAAGAAAAAGAAAAAAAAAAAAAAAAAAAAAAAAAAAGGGAAGGGAACAAACTCAGAAAAGACTACCTCTGTATCAGACAATTTTATGCTTACCATCCTTCTCCAGAGGTTGTTTTCTGATATACAGCACATGAAATAGGTCCAAGTGGAGATGTGAGAGAATCTACCTCAGACATTTGCTTGTTGTTGAGACAGTATGATATTTCAGGGGAACATGCCTTTCACCATCCTAAGGTGATGTAGCACTTGGTGACACAAAGCTGTCAAGGAGCAGCCCTAGATGTTATAAAACAATATAAAAATATAAGGCCATGTGTTATGACCAGAACTTCTCAACGGTTTCAAAGGCAGGTGCAATATAACATCTTACATCCTGAGATGAAGCAAGCTACTGAGAAACATGCAATATTTATCAGCCAAGTATTCCATTGCAGATTTGAGCACCACAATATTATTTAAGCACATGAGCCCTTACTTATCAATTCTGTGTCTTTTTCTGAAGGGGAGAGGAATCTGAATTCCTCTCCCCTTCCAGTTTTTAATATTTGAAATAATTTTTATGTTTGGCAGCGGCAGATGGATTCTAAATACCTGCAAAGTCATTAGTTTAATAACACAATTGGTAAGTACAGTCATTCTCAGTGAAGGGCAACTGTTACAATTATCTCACTAATTTCATTGTGTAAATACGTTGTGTCAGGGACAACTGAAAATCACTTATGCCATTTGAATATAATATTTATTATCAATAATATAAATGTCCTTACATCTTGGCTGACATGTAAAAGAAGAGAACAAATAACGAAGAGTAAAACAAACAAACAAAAACCAAAAACAAACAAACAAAAAAAAGAAGGGAAATAAAAAAATATAACAATAATAAAAACAAAACAGAATGAGAACAAAGACAATCAGACAGTCTTGACTTTTAAAAATTAATTATAAAATTAGCTGATGAGGAAAATTAATCCAAACTGACATTAATTTGAATGCTGTCAGATGGAGTAAAAAGTGCCCTAGGTATATAAACAAGAGTTGGTAATAAATAACAATGTAGCAAGCCAAGGGGAAAGTGTTTATAAAAGGGATTTGTGTTTGGTACACTATCATTTGGCAGTCTCATTAACGATTTAGAAGACAGTGCAAACATCACATTCATGATTTTAGGGAATGGTAGTGTGCTACAAATGCCAATAAGGAGAGAAAAAAAAAAAATAAAGGAAGAAAGACAAGAAAATGAGAAAAGTGCTTATGTGAAGAGTTGTCTTTTCGGTGTTTCTGTGTGTAGAGCTAAACAAAAACTCTTTCCCTTATCTAGTTTCCTTAGATCATCTTCTAAATTAATTTCCTCAGGATTTGCATAATTCCCCAGAGTCACTTTCATGTTCCTTAAATTATCCTTCTGTAATAATCCAAACCTCCACATTTTTTGTTTATTTTTCTCAGATAGCTAAAAAAAAAATGTAAGATAAAAATTAGGAGATATGTGCAAAATAATTGATTGCTGTGGTCTGTGTGCTGGATGTGGCCGAATAAGGCTTCCTTTTGGACATTTACACATAATTATCATAGAATCATAGTATGGTTTGGATTGGAAGGGATCTTAAAGATTCCAACCATAGGCAGGGACACCTCCCACCAGACCAGGTTTCCCAAAGCCCCATCCAGTCTGCCCTTGAGCACTTCCAGGGATGGGGCATCCACAGTTTCTCTGGGCAGCTTGTGCCAGGGCCTCACCACCCTCAGAGTAAATAATTTCTTCCTTGTATCTAACATAAATCTACCCTTTTTCAGTTCACATCCATTTCCCTGTTAGGGGAATGAACTCCCTGCCAAAGAGTCCCTCCCCAGCTTTCCTGTAGGCCCCCCTTTAAGCACTGAAAGGCCTCTTTTTAGGTCTCTTTTCCTTCTGAGAAACTTCTTTTCCTTCTGGAGACTTGTTTTCTCTAGGCTGAACAACCCCAATTCCCTCAGCCTGTCTTCATAGGAGAGGTGCTCCAGCCCCTTGATCATTCTCGTGGCCCTCCTCTGGGCTCTCTGTAGTGATGACAACTTTCTCTGTCAATAAGATCTTTGTCCACAATGAAGTATTTCTTGCAGTAATCAAAGCTTTTGGACAATAATTAAAATGGAGTTTGTAAATCCTGTTATGTAAATGCAGAATTCTGGTGGTGGAACTCACAACACCTTCCACAGACTTAAGATATAACCCAGTAAACATTGAAATAAACATTGAAATATTTTGATCTCATATTTGGACTTGAAAAATTGAACAGCATATTCATCTCATGCCTTGGTGACTTTTACAGATGTTGTTTAATAGCTAAATAGTATTCTTTGGAGAGAAACATTCACTGACATCACATTTCTTTATCTAAGGTCTATGTCAGTCTGATTTATACAGCAATGTGGAGATTTTTTTTTTTTTTTTCCAAAGCAGGGGAAAAAAAAATAATAATAATCCTATTCTTGCTTTAGAATCACTTTTTTGTCTTTTCCCCTATTCTATACTAAAAAATGTAAGGTTGTTTTAATCTTTTACAGAGGCATCTGGATCTGAATACTTGTAAAAATGCTTTTTGAATAGCAGAACTGATAAAGACTAATGTTCAGTGGACCATATTACTATTTCCTGAGATAGCTCAAATCAGTGTTTATAACTATCCATCAGAAACAATAATCACTTTTGATTCTTAAAACAAAACAATTCAGAAGGAAATATTGATCATATTTCATATGAGGGCTGGGATGAAGGACTAGGGCAGAAAAACTTGATCCTTCTGCCTCATCACTTTATTGGCATGGCACATTTGTACTCTTCTGTCAAGGCCTGCCCAGAAGCACACTGAACGCAATGGAAACAATCCTATGAATGTTGGTAATTGTTTCTAGTTGTGAACTGAAGCATGAGAAATGGCGAAAAGTGTCCCTGGTTGCTGCTTCAGCCTAACTGCTGTGTTTCTAGATGGTGATGGCTCCTGCTTAATTTGTTACCTTAAAACAGCAAAATCTCAACCACTCTAGAAGTTTTCATTCTTTCAGAATCTGTGTTCTTACTCTAAATGCATTCCTGTAAGAGCATTAAACTCATCTCTGAACTCAGCTGCTTCTCTCTCTTACCTAACTGACTGAAAATTACTTTTCTGTCTGTACTGATTTATTTTCCCCTTTTAGCTAAAGAACTTATCTTACTTTCTGCTTCTGTGCTACCACTTCTTCCTGCCTGTTCCTTTTAATTATTATTTTCTGGTCTTTCTGCATGTATTTTTACTTTTCTCTTGCAAAATTTTCTCATCACTTCTTCCCAGGTACCTCAACTGTCTTCCATATATTTACACTACAGCCTGCAGTGTTTTCCCATGTTCAGGTGTTATTCTAATGCTTCTGTTTTTCTGACCTTTCATCTATTGCAGAAGTACAAGATAATCCTCCTGGGTCTCTGCATTTTTCCTCATATAAATATAGTGTGTACTTATATATTTCAAACAATACTTGTAATACTTATGGGAAATCTCAAACTAGTGGAGAATATTATAGTAATAGATTGTATTTTGATGGAATAGCTTTTTTACTGAAATGTTTTGAGTCAATTTGGGTAAACATTAGGAAATATTCAATAGACCCCTATTCTGATTTTGAGAAGGTGTTTGTCTAGGGATGGAATAAAAGACTTCTAGCATCTTTTATACGGCTAGTTTACACAAAGCTATAATAATGCAATTGTCTGTGTACACCTAGATTACATCCACAGAGAACTAATGTAAAAAGGGACCTTATGATATATCTTTCTAAATAAGAAATTTGTTCTTTTTTTGTTTAGCACTATTCAAGAATACTTGTTTGTCTTGAACCTTATAAGCCCTTTCAGTAGATACTTGAAGGTCTTATTAGGGATTGGCTATAGATTTTACTGCTTCAAAATTAAAAGCTCATTTTAATTGAGCTAAGGGACCTTTTTGGTAAATGGATTGAAAACACAACTGAATATCTTTTTTTTAACTTATGTGAAAGTATGTATTATCTGATCTATTTCCCTAGCTTGCCTTGAAGTTCAGGATTTAGTCACGTTTACTTATCTCCTGGTTTGTATTTTAGATTACATTTGAAAAACATTGGATGTTTCAGAACTTATGCACTTGGTAGCAGCTGCTCACTGCTATTGGGTTCAGATGGCTGACTGGTAACAACTATGGCCTTTTTTTTAGACCTGTGCTAATAAATCCTTTTGTTCTGAGGATGGCCCAACAGACATGTCACCAGATTGTACTCTGTGAGTGGGAATAGCTGCTCTTCCTGATCTTAATCTTGCCCAACTCTGAGAGCAACAGGCTCAGAAGTGTCAAGAACCAAAGCTGTCATCTTACCCCACTGCCATTCTATATTACCTTTCTGAAGCTTAGCCAGGGACATGGGATAGGAGATTTGGCATGGCCAAAACTCCAGGGAACTCCAGGTGTTTCACACAACAAAGGAGGCATTTCTTATCTCCTTCACCTGATGACATAAGTTACTGACACCAGAACAACTTGAGTGGCCTACAGAGGACCTCTGGAGAGCCCTCAAGAAACAAAAACCACATCCCACATAGGCAAATGAATAGCCAGTACTAGTTTTCATGGTCAGAAACCAAGCAATTCTTTTAGAGAGACAGCTAAAGTTTCCCCTGACCTCTAACAGTGATACCTCTATCATCAGTGATTTTCCACCACCACCAGGGTATTCTCACCTTGAGTTATGCTGATTAATGGAAAGTTGATTGTAACAGTGTTTTTATTTTTATTGTTAGAATAAGCACTTAGACCTCTTCAAGCTTCTAGCTGAGGATCTCTATAGTCATCAGAAACCTCTTCCAGTAAAACAGGGAAACCCAATTACAGAGTGGGAGAATGAATCACTGAGAGTTTAAGTATCCTGCTAAAGAAAATACAGCAAAACAGCGACAGAACCAATAACAGAACCTGGGAGTGGTGCTCACCTTTCCTAATCATTTGAAACAGTCCAGGAAAGGTGAAATATCGTACTTTATGGAACAAGTTAAGACCAAGCTTTATATATTTAGGAAGAGCATTTTAGGATGTGGTGCCTGATACAGCAGGAAATTGCATTCAGTGGTTTTGGAGGTCCCAACAAAATTTTCCTTATGACAGGTCATTCCATTATTACCCACTAAAGACTTTCTTACACCTTCCTCTGGAGCATCTGACATATAACTCAGAGATAGGATATTGAACTAAATGGATCACTAGTTTGATCTATTGTGTCAATTCTTACATTCTTAGAGATGCAAACAGTATGTAGGGCATAGGTTTTCCTTACTATATGCAAAAGCAACTGTAAGTGTATGTACTGACTGTGGTGAGGGGGCACTGTCTCAGAGATAGAGTAGGTGGTTGACTCTAACACCATTTTGTGGCTTTACAAGAACCAAAGAAGAAGTTTACTTTGTAGAATAAAGCTCCATGTAAACTGTAATGGCCATGTGACATCACTGTATTCTTCCATGGGCAGAAGTCATTTTCTTCTGTGCTTATATTTGATTTCAATTAAAAGAAGACAGCTTGCTTAATCTTTCCTAAAAGTTGATATGGTGTATACCTGAGTGAACTGGCCAATTTCCCTTATAAATTATGTATAAAATCCACAACTACATTCTCTCTCAGAAACTCAGAGGAAAATTCAATTTCTCTTTTAGCTTATATTCTTTCATGGTTCTTGGGATATTCATTTCATATTTTCTGCTCATTTTTATAAATGTCTTATTTATTCAAGCTATTCATAGAGGAAAGTAATGCCATGCATTGCTGATTTTATTACTTTGGACAGTTTACAATATCTCTTCAGAACCTAACATGTTAATTGATTTCAAAATTTCTATAAATTTCAGCCTTGCTTTTGGATCATACATACTGATGCCAGGGAGACTTTATGAAATGTCTTCTACAGCCCCACTGCAGTTTATCTAGGTATGCATAGCTTCCCTTTTTCTTCTTTATTCTTAGCAGAGATGTAAGGGGAATAAACTGTTCCTCTCCAGGCTCCTGCCTAGGGACTGGAGCATAGGGTCAAATTTAGACAAGTGATCTCAGTCCTATATTGTGTCTCATAAAAGCAGGAGCACCCACCTAGGGGTATTACTTCCCATGGCACTCCCTATTTCTTGTTGCTCCATACTGAACTTTCTTTTCCAAACACATGATTGTGTGGCACTTCAATCTATAGACCCTATATAATATAGATACAGTGTGTCTTACAAAAAATACATAACTGTGAGCTTTATTGATCATGTCTGCAGTACATAAATGCTAACAAAACACTGAACTCTCAGTGTCCCTTTCCTTCATGCAATGGTCTCAAAGTAAAACCTACAAATAATTCAGTGAGAAAAAGTTCATCCCAGGTTATTGCAAACCCTCAATCCTAATTTCAGAGATTTCCTTGGGACATTACAAGTACATTGAGTTCTGTCTGCCTGGAAACACAACTGACTTAATCTGGAATAAAGGTCTGCAAATGAGTGAAGAAACAAGTAAAGAGGGTTCTGAGTGTTTTTGTCAAAGAAATATTCTTTGTATTTTTTTTTTTTTTTCTTGGGTGGAGAAACATTCAGTATTTGCAGATGGTATTTCCATCATCATTTATGTCAAGAAACAAAACAATATATCTGCCTCTTATATTTCCCATGCCACAAACACATGCTGTTATTACACTGACAATTTCAATATTAAGTTGTAGTGTAGCATGTTACCTACAACCACATGTGTGTAATTTATATTACCTATGACCATAAGTATGTATACATGTACATACATGTATATAAATAATACATATATCTAAATGTTATCTGTGTTGTGCAAAAATAAGGTTTACAAAGCAAAGAATACATACTGTTAAGGTAGGGTTGGTCTTCACCTTTCTTTACCTTTACTTTATGAAGGAACAGCATGGAGTTGTGACAGGAGAGGTTAGATTGGATATTAGGAAAAGGTTCTTCACCAAGACAGTGGTCGGGCACTTGAACAGGCTCCCCAGGGCAGTGGTCACAGCACCAAGCCTATTGGAGTTCATGAAGCATGGAGTTCAGAACAATGCTCTCACATACATGGTCTGATTTTTGGGTGGTCCTGTGTGGAGCCAGAAGTTGGGCTCAATGATCCTTGTGGGTCCTTTTCAATTCAGGATATTCTATGGTTTTATTTCAAACATTGTCATTTAGGTATTAATTAAATAAATAAACCAGGGAATTGCAACTTATACAAACAGTAGCTGTGAAACATAACAAACATAATAGTTCAGTTATTTTTATATTTATTTATTTCTTTTTAGCACAGTTTTAGGATGAGTTTTGACAATTGCATAGGTCACATCTAATGAATCTTTTTCCTTTAATGAGGGGATTTTCTTATATATGTAAATCTTCTGGCCATTTAAGCCCACCTTACTAGGAGGATATAACTAGGCAAAATATCTGTATATTACCCTATTGCATGGGCTGTCTGCAGCATATATCTACCACCAGGATATTTAAGTGTTATATTTTCATTATATTACTTACTATTCCTGTTCTTCCACTTCTCTTCTTCAGATGAAAGCTGAGTGTTAAGGAACATTTGATATGTGCTTTTGATACCAAAATGTGTTTTTCAAGTGCCAAGAGAGGAAGGTAATTTCAACATTCACCTTCCACACCTTCTCTAAAGAGTATTTTCAATTTAATTAAGACTCTATTTTATCTGTGAGTACTGCATTGGCTTTAATATCTACCTGATGATGTTAAGTCACAGGATGGCCTTTAATTTTCTTATTTCATGCATTTGTTTTCTCCATTTGTTCTTTGTAGACCTAGGAAATTGTTGAATGTTGGACTTCTCATTGCCCATAAATATCATTGGTCATACTGCCTGGTGGTGGAGTCTTTATTGGCTTGCATTCTTGGCTTTGGATCCCTCTTAAAACTGAAGTGCAGAATTCAAACTATGTATTTATTTATTTATTTCTGTCATAACCTGCTGAAAAATGTATGTGTAACTAATTTGCAGGATTTCTTTTTGAGGCATCTCAGTTATGCTGAGCATAGTAACTCAGAACTTTGTGCCAGCTTTCCACCATTGCTCTGTACTGGATATTTCCTAACTTTGTAGAGATTTCTGCCTTTTTTTTTTTTTTTTTTTCAATCTCATAAAGGTGCCAGATGCTTGTAATATGAGCTGTGTCCTCCTCTGCATTTACCCTTTGCATTCTCAGAAAGAAAATAGTTACACAGATAGCTCATTTGACTGTGTGACACCATTTACCTATGAAGCTTTAGAGTATAGTTAGAGTAGATGTAAATAATAGGAAAAGCAAAATCCCTTGTGAACTTCCTGAAGTTTCAGTGATTTTTGTTCTTTGTGTAACAATACAGTTTCTCTGCACTAGACATTATTTTTCACTGGTGTGGAAAGAAAAGGACAAGGGAAGGAATGTGTGGTGATGTGCATGTCATTTAATTCCCAGTGGTAGAACAAACAAACAAACAAATCTCCCCTGTAAAAGATCAATCCAGGAGGAATTACATCTTAAATCTAACCCTCTGGAGATGCCTATGCAACCTTTTCTTTAGGTCTCATTTATTCTTGCTTGTTGATGTATTTCTTGTGGGACAGGATTTCTTATGGTAAGTGAAATTTCAGCTCTTGCTGAAAATCAGGATCAGTTTTAAACTGGCAGGCTGAAAAACAGCAGAGAAACTGTGAAAAAGGTGAGATAAACTGGCAGACATCTAAACTACAGACTTTTTAGTTATAGCTGTTATTATTGACAAAGGGCCAATCCAACATGTAAAAAGATTAGGATTTTTAAATTTTAGTATTTTGGCAAAACATTGTAGCAGTAATATTGAAATTATAGTGCACATTTTTGAATAAATAAAATGATAGCACCAGCAATTTTGAAACTTGAGAATGTCACAGTATTTTTTGGAAGACCTACTAATTTTGTTAAGCTAATGTACTGCTACCATGTTGTGGCATGGGTGGGTGACCCAGGAAAGATGAAAGCATGCCTGAAGCAAGTGCAAATGTGACCATATAGAAATCAATTTCAAAATGGGAACAAACACATGAAAATTAACCTAGCTCCTGTTTTTAGACGGAAAAAAAAAAAAAAAACAAAAAAAAAAAAAACAACACTTTCTGTCTTGAATTTCAGCTCTATTCTGTTAACATTTCCTGTTTCATTCCTATAGTGGCTGTCCTTTACAGCTGACTGGAATAATAAAAATCCTTATCATTTCATATGTATGAAAATAAATGATATCCTCTCTATTGTCACAGGATGATCACTTAGACTAAAGTATCATGATCCATGCCCTGCCAGTACAGCAGGTAGATTACCAGAAAAACCATCACAAGAGCACATCTGTATGTGCAGTTCCTCTGCTTTTAGAGATGCTTAATTCTAGAGTCTGAGCACTCTGCAGATAATATAATATGCACTTCTCTGTAGGACATTCATAAAGTCATAACATTTCAACTTGAGCTGGACTGTCTGAAGAATTATGCTGCAGCAGGATTAATTTACATCTGCATTGGAAACAATGTCACAACAATCAGCAACCTTCTACTCTTTGTGTGTGGTGACTGAATAACCAAATTAGATCTCTGATGCTCTGGGGATGATGCACCAACTATTATCTAACACTGATGCTGATGGCAGATAGCTCTTCCTACACTAACTCCCAATCAGCTCAACTGTGCTCAGTCATTTTGCATGAGAAAAAGAAAAAAAGTTTCTAATGTCATGCGTGCAGGTAACTCAGAGTTGGATTTCCCTCCATTAGCACTTGAAAAAATCACTGACATGGAAATAGAGGATTGAGATACTTGGACTACTCCAGGTAAAACAGATTGGCTGTGTTTATGCTAGTAAATTCACATGTGCCTGGGCAGTGAAATATGATGATACCACTAAACAACTGCAGTGTGTCCTGGCAAGGATGTGGCCCATTTGAGTTTTCAATCCCTCAATTGGTTTGGAAAGGGATACAGACTACCAGAATAAAGGCAGACTGTTCCATGCCAATTGGCCTCAGAATCCAGGAACATTTAATTCACCGGTATAGCCATATCCTTTGATCTGGATATGTCTGGAACTGAATTCAAACTAATAAGTCCTTCCATTCAGATTTATGACTTAAGTCCATCTGGTGCCATGCTGTGTGCTAGGTGGAAAAAGAAACTGGGCTTCTGCTCTCTTGGAGCCTTCTGCTTTAGTTCATTTTGTAATGTACATGGACACAAGCACAACACCAGCCACAAAACTTAGCATGTGTCCTTCACCACTGAAGCAGGTAATCCTTAATGATGACAAACCAATGCATCTCTAACCTTGTGGAAGACTTCAAGCCTCAACGCAGTGTTCAATGCTAAGAGAAACCTGACCCATTTCTCCTGTGCAACAGCCTAGGCTGGAGGACAGGATGGTATCTGCCTCCATGGGCAGTGCCCTCAGTCAACACTAATTCCACAGTGAACTGGGAGTTTGTCTCATTTATTCAGTGATGGTGAGTCGCGAAAAACTGACTCCACAATCAGTAAGATTGTAAAGTAGGTATGTTTATTCAGCGCTGGGCAGCACGGGGGGTAGTCCCACCAAAGTCGTGCGCAACAATTTGCTCGCTTGCATTCTCTTTTATCCCCTAAAACATTACATATGCATTAAGTTTCGCAACACACCTATGCATATTCATTTCCTAGCTCCACCTAGCCCCGCTTCGTATGCTATTTATCTTATCAGTCCTTCTGTGCTTGCATAGTACTCTCTGGTGGTCGTCCGGGTGGTCGTCGGGTGGTCATCGGGATGAAGTAAGACGTCTTCCTCAGAGTTGAACTTTTAACCTCGTCTCCCTGCGCATGCTCCCTGAGCCCTTGGTCACAATCTGGGCCATAAGGTTGGTTTGGTCCAGTTCTTGGGATCCAAGAGGCTCCTGTTATCTCAGTGCCTTGCTTGTTTACCTTATCCTTTATAAACAGTCTTCCTTATCTCTGAGCCCTTGCTCACAGTCCGAACAATAGGGTTAGATTTATCTGGTTCTTGGAGCCCCAAGGGCTAATCTGGAGGCCTAAGCACAGCACAGGCCCAGTACATCGCAAATGTAGCACATATTAAGCAATGAGTGTTGTCTATATATTTATTCATAATCAGTCACTCTCTAATTTCTAATCCCATGTTTCAATGGCACTGCCAATGATGAGAAAGACTTCTCTGAGGGTGTCTGCTCCTACTGTAACCCCCCAGATCAAATTATTTTGGCAAGTATGAGGCAGTGTGTGCTTCTCTGTTTATAAAGAAAATGGAGTCCAGGAACAGAAAGAAGTGGATTGCAAGATTTCTCTTATTAACTGTTAAAATACAATGATGATGTAATGTGCAGAAGCCTCAGATGAGACATTATCAGGACTTCTGTAGGCAAAAATAACAGTGAGATATGTGTACTAACTTGCGCAAGGCTCTGTATCTGGGTGGGTTGTAGCAGTTACAGTGGGGATGTTTGCACTGGAAAGTCATTAAGCTGGCTGTACCCAAATGTACATTTCTTTCCCATATGCCTTGGAAAGGTCTGGGCAGATAACACACACTGTGCTGGAGTGGCAAAGCTTTCCCTGACAGGCACATCATGCTGGGTAGTTTTAATTTTTACAGACAGACACCTCACCTTTGGCAATATCTTCCTCTAATGTGAATTTGGATGAAAGTGAGCTTACTCCTTCTAATGGAAGAGAATTGGGAAGGTGCTCTAAAGGTGCTCTAAATAAACATAGAGCTACTCATTACAGTAGTAGTGATCTTGCTTGAACAGAGCATGTTAACATTGTAGCAGACTGCATACAAGGCTTTGTGCTCAGCAGAGAAGAGCAGGGGCATGCAGGATAATAACTTGTCTCCTCCATGAAAACTCACAGGCCTAGGATTTAAGGTAAATTCTTCAAGGAAGAACTTTTATACATATACATAGAGAGAGAGAGAGAGAGAGAGAGAAAGAGAGAGAGAGAGAGAAAGAAAGAGATTTTAGCTAAAGCTACTGTCAGATCTCCTGTTCCACAGATATCATCTGTATTCCCTTCTATTCAAGC
Organism: Heteronetta atricapilla; assembly: GCA_011075105.1. Lineage (NCBI taxonomy): Eukaryota > Metazoa > Chordata > Aves > Anseriformes > Anatidae > Heteronetta > Heteronetta atricapilla. The sequence goes on from CM021763.1 coordinate 6,470,705, forward strand.
ATACGGCTTGTCAGTCCTTATTCTCATAAGCCCATAGGATGTTGCTGAATTATCTTCATGGTCACTTTGGGAACAAGGAACAGTTCAAAAACAGAATAATGACAAAATGGATGTGAAACAGATGATAAAGAACCACATCCTGATGACTAGAAAGCTCTCATTAGGCATCATACAGGGGAGCTGTACTTATTAAAAGTTTACAGGAAAACAAGTAGATACAAGTAGTATAGGTTGAATATGTTGACTTGAAGAGTAAGGTAAGAAGGTTTGATTTTTCTTTTTCTTTTCTTTTTTTTTTTTTTTCTTCTTTTTCTTTTTCTTTGTCAGCTCCATTATTTTTTATTTTTATTTTTATTTCTATGGCCTGCAGTTTCTGGTTAGTATGTCAGAGTCCTTAACCACATTAAGGCAGAATAACTTCCCAAATGGGAGTTACAGATTGTGTTGGATGCAAAGGTGCTGATATAAAAGTGTGGGAGATTGCTGTTCAAGTTTTCCATTAAATCACAAGTTTGATAAAGCTGGGGTGTATATTGCTTTTGGGCATCTGTCAGAGATGGAAGTGAAAGCCTTATGGAGCACTGGAGCATGTTATTGGCAGTGTTGTAGGCAATACGACTGTGGAAAGGATTGCACAAGCTGCTTTTACACTCTTAACATGTTCATCTGGATGGGGTATGCTCTGTCTTAAATGAAGGTGCAGGGGAAGAAAAAGGATGGGAAAAAAAAAAAAAAAAAACACATAAGGAGGG
>CM021763.1:6481747-6492986 GCA_011075105.1 Heteronetta atricapilla
TTTTTTTTTTTTTTTTTTTTTTTTTTCTTTATCATTCTCATTTTTCCTTTTTTTTTCTATTTTGCGGATCTAAGCCTTGCTTCCTACTCCTCACTAACAACTTATGTGCTCATCAGCTCCAACAGCATTGACACTCTTTGTGTTCACCATCTTCTTTTATAATGTAGAACAATCTTGACTCAGCAAGGTACTTAAGTATGTCCCTGGCTTTAAGTACATGAACAGTGAGGGTAAAGTCAATGGAAGTCATCATAGCTTAAATTTTGACATGTGCTTAAGTACTTTGCTGTATTGGGTCTTCCTGTGTATTAAAAACCTGTTGGTATGCCAGCCCGTCTCCCTCAAAGCCCTTATTGATTTCTGAATCGATCTTCATCACAGACAGAGCAGTAATCATGTGAACAAAGAACTGCTGAATACTAGGTCTCAAAACTGAAAAACATGAAGGTTGTTTAAATGAAGTAATCCATGCAGCATCAGTTCACTCTTCAAAACACAGCCCAAGTACTCAAGAAAGTTTGCATCAACTTTATGTGAACAGGTTTGTAATAGCAGTGTATCAGTTCTCTAAGGACTATGGTGAAATCAAGGACAATCTGAGATGACTGAAAACACTGGCTAATGAAGACTTCATCTCTAAATCCAGATGTACCTGTAAAGTTACCTTCTGATCCCAGTTTTCAGAAACAGGAATTCATACTGACGGACATTATTTCCATTATGGAAACAACCTCAGCTTAAATCTTATTCATTAAGATCAGATCTTTGCCTATATTAAAAAGGCAAACAAACCAACAAACCAACCAACCTAAACAAAACAGTTATAGGAAAACAAAACAAAACAAAACAAAACTATATGAGGAAAATTTTCCATTAAAAGTTCTAATTTCATTTACTTGTCAAGAGTATTCATGAACAGTGACAGCTTGAGGAATCATATTTCCAACTGGATAATGAATTCTGGTGATAATAGCATTCAAACATTACTTATTTTCTACTCACAAAAGACTAAATTTTTTGATATCTCTTTCTTTGATTCCTAAAATGTTGATTCCTTTCTTTCTTACTGCAAACCAGAATCATTTTCCTAAATACCAGAAGGACTCTTAGAATGAAATGTTGACCTTCCCTGGACAGCTGTCACTGCAGAAAAGAAAATGAAAATATAGTTTAATTACATTACAAAAGCTATGGATACATTTGTCCAGTCATGAGACTCAGTTGTACATCTCCTTTCCTAAAGATTATTTTTTTTCCACACTAGTTTCAATGGCATCAGCTCTCAGCCTCACTAGCAATATATTATTTCCTACGTTTTTCTTTTTTTTACAAAATAAATAGGATGCAAGTACTGACAAAAAAATGCATGCACAAAGCTTCCCTTCCTTAAAACACCCAACTAACCAAAAGGCAAGCACTTTGTCAGTAGAACTGACAAAAATTTGGAGTCTTTTTTTGACCCTTTTTTTTCCAGACTAAGGTTGATCTTCATGTAAAACTAAAGATTTTCCACTATGAAATTTTAAATATTATTTGAAAAATACTGTTTTTGGATGCCCAACTGACATTCAAAAACAAAGGAAAAATAGCATTTGTACTTGAAGTAAAAAGACTCTGAATGTATAAGAGAATGTATATCCTGCCTCTCACTAAGGTTACTTCTCCAGCTGATGTGCTATTGCTCGTTGATCTGTGTTCTGAGCTAACACAGATATCAACTATGGATCTGAGTTGCACATACATACTCTGAGGGGAAGATGCTCTCACTTGCTGTATTGAAAAGCCTGTTAATGTCAATATTAGCTGTTTCTCCGTTCATCTTTATAGCTGATTAAAGGTGAGGAGCTGGAAAAGGAAATCGCTGAAACTTGTGGAATGCCATTTGAAACAAACAAACAAACAAACAATAACAAGAAAAAGGAAAGTGCTAAGAAGCAGAGAAAATAAAGGAAAAGAAAGAAAAAAGAAGGATATTTCATGTGGCAATAAAGTGGTTAACAAATGCCTGGAATCAAAGAGGACTCGCTGACCATATTCTAGCCTTGACCTTTGCACACTGCCATCAGCAGATCTTTTCTTACAGTCAGGAGTGATATTACTGTTTCCAGTTTATAATCCTGTTCACAGACTTGTATAAAAGTAGCTTGAGTCATCTGTCCAGAAAGTTTGATAGCTATGTCCTGTGAGAATCAAGAAGAAAAACCTGGAGTGGCCATCCCCCCTTGTCATTTATGAAGACCTCAATTTAATTGCGCAAGGTGAGTGAAGCACAAAAGAGCAAAGAAGAAACTCAAAATCCCCAAATTAAAAATAAAACCAAAGCCTCCTAGGAGGTTTGTATGGCATTTTTCCATAACTTTTTCATCACTGAAGATGACAACAGTACACAGAAAAACACAAATTCCTCCATGTGTTAATAAAATAAAATATAAATTAAAAAAAAATAAAGTAAAAATCAAGTATGTGGTGTATCTTGCTAAAATGGAGTTGAAAATATTTAACAAAGTAAGACCTTAATGTAATGTTATTATTGTATAATGGAGTTGAAAAATAATAGAAAAAGAATCTGTCTTCAATTCAATGTGTATATTTTATCCTGGTAGTATACTTTTAAAAGTCTGTTGTCTCTTTAAAATTCCACATTTATTCTTTTTCATTCTGCATTGCTCTTCCTAATGATTGATATAGAAATTCTGAATTTTGGCAAGTATTCAGTTACTGTTTTAGTCCCACACTGGCGAAAAGAAAATGATTTTAGCAAGTAAAATTAAGGTTATTTAAACATTTTTGGTCTTTAAATGAATTCTGCTTCTTAAGACTGGGCAGAAGTTCACCTACTGTAAGAGGGATGGATTTTCTCATTAACACTGTGAATATTTGACATAGTGGTTTTGAGCACAGACCTGTTAGGTAAATGTTAGTCAATAAAGAAGTTTTCTGAAAGATTATATGTAGGCTTGTATGCAAACTGCCCACTAGATTAAAAAAAAAAAAAAAAAAAAAAAAAAAAAAAAAAAGACCAACATGCTATCCTAGCAGTGATTACAATGTTTCAAAGTAGTATACAGAAAGCTGTGATAACCATGGCAATTTATTGATCTAGGGATATAGGAAGGAAAATTAAGAAACAAACAAACAAAAACAAACAAACAACAACAACAACAAAAAAAAAAAACAAGGGGTTTAGAGCTTGAAGTGACTAATTTCTTTAGGTGAGAACTGTAGAGAAAACCTGACAAAACCACTTGAACTGGCAACATCACTTCATATGCACTCAACGATGCAGTAACATTCTCTTAACTGGGATGCATTTGAATAATCGACCCTCATGGATGAGTTTTATCAGCTCACAGAGTTAGCCATAACAGCTCATCCAGAAATTACATTGTCAAGTGTTGTGAGGGTCTTACTGGTATATACAAAAAGTCTAATCTTCCCCTGCTACCAGTGAAGAATAGAGAGACTATTCTGGGTTGTGTTTCAAAGCACCTAAACTGGTGGCCACTCTGAATTATCCCCAGTAAGGACCCTGCATCTTTCTATTGATAGAGATGTGGCCTCAGAAATTAATTTCCACTGGACTTAGCCTTTGTCAAGACAAATTTGATTTGACATCAGTATGAACACATCAGTGTCTTTATCTGTGTAAGATACTTAATACTGAACAAAGAACATTAGCAGCTCAGACAGAAGCAGTTTAAAGTCAATTTTTGTTTGTTTGTGTGGCGGTTTAACCCGGCCGGTAGCTAAACACCACACAGCTGTTCGCTCACCCTTCCTCCTCCCTCTCTGGGATGGGGGAGAGAAACGGGAAAGTGAAACCTGTGGGTTGAGATAAAGGCAGTTTATTAAGATAGAAAATAATAATAATAATAATAATAATAATAATAATAATAATAATAATATGTATAAACAAGTGATGCGCAATGCAATTGCTCACCACCCGCTGACAGATGCCCAACCCAACCCCAAACCGCTGACCCCCCACCCCGGCTAGCCACCCCTATATGTTGTTCAGCATGACGTCAGATGGTATGGAATACCCCTTTGGCCAGTTTGGGTCAGCTGTCCTGGGTCTGTCCCCTCCCAGCTCTTGCTGCACCCCCAGCCTGCCCGCTGGCAAGACAGAGCAAGGAGGTGAGAAGTCCTTGGCTTAGTGTAAGCATTGCTCTGCAGCAATTAAAACATCAGCATGTTATCAACACTCTTCTCATCCTAATCCAAAACATAGCACCCTACCAGCTACTAGGAGGAAAAATAACTCTGTCCTAACTGAAACCAGGACAATTTGTTTTCTTACACTTCCATGGAGAGAAATTGAGTGAGAAAAGAGTAATATTTCCATTGAGAAGGTATTTTCTGGGGATTTCCTATTTACCTCAACAATCTTGTTTCTATATGCTTCAGGACTTCACTTCTTTGTTTTATTTTCTTTTCCCTTCTCTCTCATATTCCTGTCTCTGAAGGTTTATATCCAAATTGTTTTTTTTTTTTTTTTTTTTTTTTCCTTCTTTGTTGTATTTCCCATCCCTTTGTCTCTTCTGTTTCTCTCATATTTTTATTAATACATTTCATTTCTCTTCCCACTACATAATAAAAAGAAGAAATAACCGATAAGATTATTTTTTAATGCTATGGCCATTTACTATGCAAATATAATTCCTAATTAAATGGTAAGTTCTCTGAGGGCCCATGTATTTGAAGAGTATTTGACTTCATTCTTGATTTAACCCTCCAGGCCTAACTGTAAACAGCAGTTCCTGGGTGCTTGTCCCTGTCTACTCTCTGCTGGTGCAGCCTCACCTCCAGTACTGTGTGCAGTTCTGGGCACCACAGCACAAGAAAGACCTGAAACTATTGGAGAGAGTCCAGAGGGGAGGAGTGGCTGAGGTCACCTGGGAGGAGTGGCTGAGGTCACATGGCCTATTCAGCCTGGAGAGGAGGAGCTGAGGGGAGAGCTCATTGCGGTCTACAGCTTCCTCGCAGGTGGGAGTGGATGGGCAGGTGCCGACCTATTCTCCTTTATCGCCAATGATAGGACCCACAGGAATGGTGTCAAACTGAGTTAGGGGAGGCTTAGGCTAGACATCAGGAAGAGGTTCTTCACTGAAAGGGTTGTCACACACTGGAACAGGCTCCCCAAGGAAGTAGTCACTGCATGCCTGACTGAATTTAAGAAGCGATTGAACTGTGCACTTAGTCCCATGGTCTAAATTTTTGGGTAGACCTGTGTGGTACCAGGAGTTGGACTTGACGATCCTTATCGGTCCCTTCCAACTGGAGATATTCTATGATTCTATGATTATCCTATTACTGGTCTATAGGAGACATATTTCTGTTACCAACAAGGAGTGATATACATAGAAAAAGGAGTGTGTGTGTGTGTGTGTGCTCAAAATCTTTTTATACTCTTTATACTGCCTTTTAAGCTACTTCTTAAGAAACATATAATATCAGACAAATAGTTTGCTTAGCACTCTTATTAAAACAGTGTGTACTCACAAGGTAGTAAATATATTTTCACTTCAGTGGAGTGCCAAAATAAAGTTTTCTTTGTTTCTTTATGAGAAAGATAATCATGAAAAAAAAAAAAAAAAAAAGGTTTCTGCACAATATTAGGCACAACTAAAGTCTGTGGGAATTGAGAGAACCCTGTACCTGATGGCTATTGGAGTTTTTCATGTTATTTTATCTTGCCCTTCTGGCCTGGTCTTTTGATTGTCAGTAAGATGTTAATGTGTTATAACACACTTACCAAATAACAAAAGAAAAAAAGGTGATTCATCTTGAAGATTAGACCTGTCATATAATTGTACATTGACTATAACAAATCAAAATAAATTATTCCTTAGAATATATATTTGCCTTATACTTTGAGTGCACATGAGCTTGTGTGGGCACATGTGTGTTGGGAACGATATAATAAAATTAAATTAGAATTGCAAGGAACTGGTAGTTGACATATTTCAAAGATAAACTATTTGAAATAGCTTATTTTTTGACAAGTCAGCTCAGTGGTCCTACATACCCCCCCTTCCCTAGATGTCAGGTTAACCTCTGTCTAAAATTTCTGGGTCTACCATTACTCACACGTACACACACATGCATACACACATATTTCTCCTGAGGAAAGACTTCAGCTTTGTGGCAAAACTGAAGAAAGCATGTCAGGAGGCTGTCGGTAAAAAAAAAAAAAAAAAAAAAAAAAAAAAAAAAGCTTCTTTCCTACAATTGTTTTTGGACTCTGTCCCAAAATTCACTCTCACTGCCTTTTACTCTTGACACATTTTCCCTATGGAGTCAAAGATTTTTTTATTATTTTTTTTTAAACAATTGGCAGATTTTAGGTTGTTCACCTCCATTGCTAGTCTGGGAGTCCAGGATTCAAAGAGCAGTGACTCTATATTCATGTCGATATTAAATAAGCATGGCATTTAAAGACAACTGTGGGCAACTTTTTCTTTTGATGCTATCTTGGGATTTTTTTTAAAGGGTTTTATATAAGACATCAAATAGTCATGAGGAATGTGGCTGTGCTTTTTATAACACAAGAAAGGTTAAGAGCAGAAATCTTTATAGACATTGTAAGAAGTTCCAGGGGAACAGAAAGCTCTGTGGACTCAGAAGATGGATTTCACCTTCAAGACTAGGATTCAAGTTCACCAGAGGAATCTCAAAGTAACAAGTGTTTTGATCTCAGCTCAGTTCTTCAGGACTTTGTATGTGTGTGTGTGTGTGTTGGTTTCTCAGAAAGAAATACATTTTGCATCTAATCTAAAGAGGTTAGTTCCCTATAGATTAAAATTCAAATGGCAGAGAAAATACAGTTTCTCTGTAGTTTGAACCCATTCAATGTTCCTGGGAGAACTCACCTGCTTCCAGATACCTCAGCTTCATGAAAAATTTTTAATTGGCTTTGGTGTTGTTTCTCTTTCCTGTGTGTCAGGCTGATCCTACTCTCTTATGTTCTATGGATAAGCACATATTGAGAATGCACTGGCATCTCAAGATGTGTTTGAGCTTTTCTGAAGGGAAGAGAAGGATAAAAAGAAGCCTTTACGTGTATAGGCAGGCAAAGGGAGTCCAAAAGCCTCAGCAAGAAGGGGCTTGTGGAAAAGCAGTGAGTTGACTCCATTAAAGAAAAAGGTAGAGAAGGTTCAGGTCATGGAAACAGAGTTATGGAGTCTTGGAAGTAAGCTATTGGCCTAGAGACAGGTGAGATGGTAAGGACAAGCACTGCATATAATGTCAATAATGCAGCACATAGCAAAAAGTTGGCACTGAAAGAGATGGTCTGGAGGAGAATAGAAAGAGTACTTGAGTACCTATGAAACAGGCACTGAACACGAATAACCTTAAGAAAAGAAACAGCTCAAAAAAGAATTAGCAAGTAAATTGTCACTGAACAAGAGTGCTGCGAGCTGTAGAGCAAATTAATGATGGCACAAGGGTCGTTTTTTAGCCATTTTTCAGCCCAGAAAATTTCAGCCTAGGAGAAATATACACACAACAGAAAACAAATGCAAACAAATGACCATTCCAGAAGGGATTTTTTTTTTTTTTTTTTTAATAACTTCCACTAAAGTTTTCAATGATTCGGAGGTATGATAAAAAATAACAAACTGCGTAAAAAAGATGGAAACTAACTGCCAGCAGTCAAAATTTGCCCTCAAAGATCAAAACTTGCAATACTTAACCTGACTTAGATCAAGACTATCAAAAATCAATCATGTTCAAATATGAGGAGGTTATTTGGTATATGATAAGATACTTGAGCAAGTACACCATGTGTTGATGAAGACCTCAGTTCAGTTGTCCCCATGTAGGCATCTGCTGCCAACTGACATACCGCAGGCTATCCTGCCTGGCCTCCAACAGGAACTCTATTTAACAGGTAACTGTTACTGGTAACTACAGGTATCCCATAAATGCTGAATCATATTTACTGGTGATATTTAAATATTTTGGAAACTCTAAGCTATCACTGATAGATATTTTTGTTTAGGCTGCTGAACAAAAACCTGTAGCCTTGTGGGCTGATGTCTAACTCACGTATTACATGCCAATGTTTACATATAGAATAAATTTTAACTATGTTTATGAAGATCCAGAGAGATGTTCAAGTGAGAAAATGTACCTGTCTGCTATGAGATGAGCTGGATTAGTTTTTAGATACTGCTGACTGCATTAACTAGATCCTCATCAACTATAAAAAGACCTTGGAGTAACAAAGAGCATGTAAGTAGACTCAAAGTAGATTGACTACACCATCAGCCCATGACTTTCTGGTGTAGTGTCTGATTGCCAGGAGAGATCCTAGGGCAGCTCACATGATGTTAGACACTTGTACAAACAAACAATCAGGCATCAAATGACTGAGCTGTCACATTACCCTACAAAATGTTTGCTACAAGTATACAAATAAAAGGGGATAACTACCAAAAACCAAAAATTTTTCAAGAAATGATGTCTGGTTGTGGCTTTGGAAAATCGCATAGTTTTCTTATTAACAAAATAATCATCAGTCCCTAATTATGAATACAAGCTGCATTTAAAAGTGAAAACATGATTTTTTCACTATTTATGTTGTGTCAGAAGTAATATTAAAATGAAAAGAAAAATTTTCTGGAGGTTATCACACTTACCTTGGGACTTAGGAAATACAAGTTTAATTGCTAGCCCTGCCACAGATTCCTCATACCACTCTTCTATTATTTGTATCACTGTAGACTCTAGTAGAATTAGTCATATTGTGCTTTAAATTCATTTAGTCCTTTAGCTTTACAAACCCAGAAAATATGACTTTTTTGTTGTTGTTTTTTCATGTTTATCATGTCTATTTTGCTTGCAAAACCTTTTGCATAGGTTTTGTGTCAAGTCTTAGCACCACAAAGAGGCGTTTTGTTTGTTTGTTTGTTTTTACTGGCACAAGTCACCCTTCCTTGCACACCATGGGGCAGCACAGTTACATTTATACTGGAGTAATTTGTTCATGTGTGATTGCAGTGATATTCTGAATACAGCAGCTTGCTTTCAGCACAAGATGCAAATCCCCCAGTATAGCCACCAGTACCTTGTACTACATAGATATAGAAATTCTGTAGGATTCTATTTACTTTATGAGTAACATTTTGTTTTCTGCACATGCATAAGAAAATTTCACTGTGTAAATTCCCCACCTCCAAAAACAACCCACCCTTTCCTAAGTGTCATAGACTTTCTTTACAATATACAATTGCATACATTCTTGTCATGTTCCCATCCACTACAATGGAAGAATCCACATTACTCCAAGATGCAATGCCTGTCTCAGCAGTCCTCTCCTGGGAGGGCAAGCTGCAGAGGAATATGTATGTAGTCTCTCTTGGTGATGTAGTCTCATCACTGGTGCTGGTGATGGTTGTATGCTGGTTACATGGCAAGTTGCATTACTGTATCCTGTGACAGAGGCTGTTGTGTTTGAGTGATGTCCATTTTAAGTTCCTCAGAAAGAACACGAGAGGATTTTTTTTTTTTTTTTTTTTTTTTTTCACCTTGCAGGAAAGCTGCAGATGGTCTGCAAAAGAAAAAAGACAAGATAACACCAGGGTACTAGAAATAGTTACACTGTGGTATATTCTGACACAAGAACTGTTAAATGGATGGATTTCAGAGATAAAAAGAAAGCAGCAACTCTGAAATATTGTAATTGTTGACACAATATAATGCAGATGTTGGCAAAATAGTATGTTCCTGGGGAGAAGTGAATCAGACCACACACCATCTGACCATTCGTTACACTGTGGAAACCTTTGGAGTGCATTCAGTACAGCAAGCACAGCACTGTTCTAACTGATTAAGTTGCACCCTGTATTTCAGGCTTTCAAGGCCACAAGACAGAGATGCCAATTTTAACAGAAAGGTTTTTCTGCAGGAAGGAAGCAGGGTATTATTACATATTACATTTCTTGACAAGGCAACTGGAAAAAGTGTGTTCATTCTCCCTGCTAGCACATAGTATGTATATGAAATAAAACAATGTGGAGGATTTTTTTCTGTCCTCAGAATATCTAGGAACAACAGGACATTTTCTCCTTTGTAATAACCCCTCTTTGTATTATACTCCAGCATAACTTTTAGTGAGCTGAGGAAAAAAAAAAAATCATAAACGTCACTCTAGTTTTACCATAAGGTAGCTTTGGCTAGGTGGGGGGTTTTATGAATCTCTGTCCATCCCCTAGGCTGAAAGAATACCTTAATTTATTGAGAAGGTGCAGATGAAAGGATGCCATACATATTTCAGCTATTGGAGTTTTGTAAAAACTTCAAACTATTTGTATTCTTTTGCAGAGGGAGACTGATAGTTTTGCCACTGTCACACAGGAAATCGCCTCCCACAAACGATTCACACAGGTGGAAGTGTAATAGTAAGGGTGACTGAAGATTTCCTTCTACCCTTCAGACAGTCTTTATAACAAATGGACAAAGAAATACATGTACCAAGAGAAAATAAAATTTGACTCTGTCCCTTTCTGCTGTGGATGAGGACCTCAGCTGCTCTGCTGTTTCCAGGAGCAGGACAACAATTGATCATCTTCCAGTTTGGTAAAAACCTTCTGAATTCTGATTCTAAGTCTTAAAGATTTATTTTAGGCATATTTTCAAGTAATTACTCTAAAGACTAAGGGATAAGAAAATGATCTTGAAAAGTGAAATAGGGATTTTTACTAACTCATGTGATTCCAAGAGCTAAAGATCCCCAAATCTGCCCAGTAACATGAGCTACAGTAAGCACTGAGCTATCTCAAATGTCTCTCCCATTTTCAAAGCTTTTTTTTTTTTTTTCAGTTTAGGTAAAAGATAGTATACAATTTTCAAAATATAAAGAAGGAAATTCTAATTGTTTTAATTATAATTTTAATGTGTATGTTTTCTTTTAAATTTGAACTTCAAATTTCAGTTTTCAAAACAAATTGCTACATCTGTGTAACATGTTTTATTAATGACCCTGCTGATGTATTAGGAGTCACGTATTATAAAAACTTTCTTTCAAAACCACTCATAAAATTATATCTTTATATACATTTGTATAGATCCTACTATGTGGGAACCGTACAATAAATAATAATAAGAAAATCCTAAGAAATAAATAATAATAAACATGACTCGTGTTCTCTGAACCTCTAAAGTACTCTGGTCTATAACAATCTTTTTTCCTCTGGCAACTGTTGCTCTAGTGATGCATTTCAACACACTGAAA
>CM021763.1:6517167-6564666 GCA_011075105.1 Heteronetta atricapilla
AATAACCACCTTTATTGTAATAGATGGAGAGAAAATACTTCCTAAAGAAATTGTCAGCAATGGGGAAACTTCATTATTGTTTTCTTGCCTGCACTCAAAATCTGAAAAATCCAACTGAAATTAAGTACCTGTTGTACAAAGAAAAAATCAATGCATTTAAATCAATGATAAAACTGCTTCAGTTCCACTGAAGAGAGAATAGCTCTTCTGCTACCAGCTGCAATCAAGAACCCAAATGGTTCTTGGTCAGTAGAATTTGAAAGAAATTTATTACAAGAATATTAAACTATGAAGAAAACAATAATTTCTGTCTGTGTTTCTATGACTATGGGCTGGTAAATAAATTACACTGTAAGAACCTCCTGACTTTGAAAATGAGGACAACATTTCACAGTTCTTCCTCTCACAAGTAATGCTTTTCTCTTTCAGCTTCTTAAATTTCAAAATTTGATTGCTATTTTTATCTCACTATCTGTAAGATCTTCATGGAAAGCAGGAAAATAAGACCACAGATATTAATATAAGCAGAAACAAATAGATGAGCAACCTGCATAAAATAACCAACTTTAAAATGATGCAAAGGAAAAGAATAAAATGCTGCTCCATTGTTTCTTCCTACATGAAACAGTAAAGGGCAGAAACATTTCTCTAGTTTTGCAGTCCAGCTATAGAGGTCAAGCACTGCTGAAACTTATCAATTAATGAACAATAATGTATTTATCACACTGTCTTTTATCTAAATCAATTTACTTTTTAAAATTATTATTAGTGTTAGTATTAGTATTAGTGTTATTTTTAAACTTCTCTCTCTGCTGCATATGGTTCAGCACTGATTTCATCAGCTTGTGGCAGCAGGGATTAGCTTGACATGCGAAGCCTGGCATAGAGTACCTCTGTGCTGTGGTCTCTGCAGCTTGGCTTAGAGGAAGATGTGGGTTTCTCTAGACACAGCAGGTTGTACTCCAAACACTCACACTCTGTCCTGCCTGGGACCCAGACAACTTTCACTTAAGGCACAGCACCTTTTGCTAGCATGTCTCTGAAAGAGACTCCAGAGAATACAAGAGAGTGATCTGAATTCTTCCTAGGGAATAAATTATTCAGGAAATTTAGCCTTTGCTCCCAAACCATTCCTGATTACTATGAAAATGATAGTTATTCTTAAGTATTTACCAAATACTTTGTACAAACAAATTGCAGCCTATGGATAGTTTGTGAATTATTCACTTCAGCTGTTCATTCTCCACTGTTCCATAAACTGTGTTGTGTACCCCAAATCATACATTCCCTGATTGGATGACTAAAAATTGATTCTCCCTACTTTCCAAGTGGATAACTGAAATATTTGGAAGAAGGGAATAGCACATAAAACCAGCAAACAGCTAGCTGGTAGTGCAGCAGCACACTAATATTTGGGTGGCAAAGCTGACTTATAAAGTCCTATCCCCCTCGTCACCTCTTTCCTGTCTTTGTTTGTCTGCAGTCACCAAAACTGATAATATTTGACACTCATTTGAGCTACACAATTGTGAATGTGTGTGTATTAAGTGCACTTGCCTCTGGAAGGCTTCAGAACTATTATTTTGGGGTTACTAATTGCAATTCCGACTTTTTGAATTGGAAACTGAGGCAGATGTAGCTGTGCCATGCAGTATGGTTATTTCTATATTGTTATTAATGTTGTTGCTGTTGTTAATGAAACTGTTTGTTCATCAAAGCATCTTTCGGCATTCTGTGCAATTAAATCTGTACTAGTAATTATTCTTAGATTAGTCCGTTACTGGTCCAATTTTACTAACAATAAATTATTGATTTAATATACATATACATATGCATACATACATGTATATATATAAAGTGTTTCCTGTTTGCCCATAAACAAGATCTTGAGCTTAAAACAGGTGAGAACCCATCTCATAACAAAGAGGTCTTTTCAGTTGTATCAGGGGCCATGGGTCTATATGAAAGTGAGAACTGGGACAACTTTTGATAAGAAAATTTTCAGCCATATATATTGGGTGAGAGGGAATGAGGTATTTGCTTTTGCTGTCTTTCAGCTTAAACTGGTTGTGAGCTCATCTTTCAGGCCCTGATAAACTGTAGCAAATGGTGGAAATGACGGCATCTCAAAATCTTGCTTTTGGGCACACAGGAAACTTATCTTAAATATTAAGCCAACAGTTTATTGTTAGTATAATAAAATATTAACTGTCTAATCATTATGTTTCATTTTTATTAGAGTGGAAAGAGAAGGAATACATCTATGCAGAAAAAGTTACAATAATAATGAAGTTGAGACTGTCATAAACACACCTCCAGATCTCCAGATCTCCTTTTTTTTTTTTTTTTTTTTTTTTTTTTTCCTAATGCTGTGTTCACCTACCTTGTGCTCTGTGGTGTTCCTAGGTCAGTAGTTTTATTCCGGTGGTGGTGGGGTGGTTACAGCAAGCTGTAAGCATCTGGAGTTCTTTGCAAGGAGGAGGATGATATTGATAATAATGGATTCTTCTTGATTTTAGGATCCAGTTGAAGTCATATGCTTGCTAATACATGTTTACACCTTTCTTTGACTTCATTGATCTGCAGCTCTACTTCCAAGCATACCTTCTACATACATTAGATATTATTTCTTTGTTCTCTTTGTTACCCCTGAAACTAGCTTCATCCATCTCCAGGTCTGTGCATTTTTAACTCGCCATTTGTGAGTCATTTATAGCCATGAGGTCTCTGTTTTTCAGCTGGTCCTCCATCTCATCACCACAGCCTTCATCTCATTGCATGGCTCCACTTCTCCAGTCCTATGCCAGGACTATATTTCTCTACACTACATCACTTTGTTAAGGTCACATAGCCATGGCAGAAGCATACACAGAAGTAAAACAAATTAGTTATAGCCATCTGATCATTAGAAAAATTGCAGTTACAGTTAAACCAATAAAACAAAGCCACAGGCAGATTAAGAAAAGTCCGAACAGAGCAATCCTGAGAAGTCCTGAGGTATTGCAAACTCAACACAAAGTTTGAGGCCCACTGCTAGCAATGGCAGTATGGTATTACACATTTATAGGTAGGTGTTACCACCTGGGAGAGCAAAAGGTCAGGATAACTTTGCACCGATATTTTTTTTTATTATTACTTCTTTATATATGCTTTGATCCAGAAATGCTTAAAATTCACTCAGTGCATGACAGTTCTAAGGGCATGAGAAGTTCTGCTCCTGTATCAGGTACAGAGAGTCCCAAGATCTGTTGGACTGACAAATTATTTCCATAGCTTACTCCTCTGTGACTTGGATGTCTGGAAAATAGAGGTGAGTCTTGGGCTGCTCCACTAAAAGGTCTGTAACAATGTTTCACAGAATCACAGAATCACAGAATCATAGAACTGTAGGGGTAGGAAGGGACCTCGAAAGATCATCGGGTCCAACCCCCCTGCAAAACAGGTTCCTCAGAGCAGGCTGCCCAGGTAGGTGTCCAGACGGGCCTTGAATATCTTCAGAGGAGACTCCACAACCTCTCTAGGCAGCCTGTTCCAGTGTTCTGTCAGCTTCACTGTGAAGTTCTTTCTCATGTCAGTGCGGAACTTCCTGTGCTCTATCTTGCAGCCATTGCCCCTTGTCCTATCCCCACAAACCACTGAGAAGAGGTTAGCTACATCCTTCTGTCACCCACACCTCAGGTATTTATAGACATCGATAAGATCCTCTCTCAGTCTTCTCTTCTCAAGGCTGAACAGACCCAGGTCTCTCAGCCTGTCCTCATAAGAAAGATGCTCCAGGCCCTGTATCATCTTTGTGGCCCTCCACTGGACTCTTCCAGGAGATCCCTGTCTTTTTTGTACTGGGGAACCCAGAACTGGACACAGTACTCCAGGTGAGGCCTAACCAGGGCAGAGTAGAGGAGGAGGATCACCTCCCTTGAACTGCTGGCCACACTCCTTTTAATGCATGCCAGGATCCCATTAACCCTCTTGGCCATGAGGGCACACTGCTGGCTCATGGTCAACCTGTCATCCACCAGGACCCCCAGGTCCTTCTCTGCAGAGATCCCCTCCAGCAGGTTATCCCCCGGCCTGTACTGATACTTCTGGTTGCTCCTTCCCAGGTGCAGGACTCTGCACTTGCTCTTATTAAATCACAGCTGGTTTCTTCCTGACTATCTCTCCAGCCAGTCCAGGTCTTGTTGAATGGCAGCACAGCCTTCTGGTGTGTCAGCCACTCCTTCCAGCTTTGTGTCATCAGCACACTTGCTGAGGGCAGAAACTATTCCCTCATCAAGGTTGTTGATGAAGATGTTGAACAAGACCAGACCCAGCACCGAACCCCTGGGGAACACTGCTAGTCACAGGCCTCCAGCCAGAGTCTTTAATTCCCCCACTGTTTCTCCAGGACTAAAGAAATTAAATAATGACTTTCTACTTAAAAGAGGTTTTGGAAGAGGAGGTGATATACCAAAATATTGTCCTCATTTACACGAGTGAGCTACAAAACCACAAAACCAAGTAAGCTAGAAGAAAAGACCACTGATTCCTTGACCTAAAGGGAAGGGTACTCAGCAGGACAAACAGAAGTTTGTCTTTTTCATATTACTTTATATTGTCACCAAGGACAGAAAACTCATCCTGGGCAACATGAAAGCATCATTGTCCATAAACCAGCCTGAGCAAAATTATGTTTCTCATGACTAACTGAGAAAAAGAGTTGTGCCCAATAAGCATATCTCAAGTGACCTTCCCCTGACTCTGTTTCATACAGGAGAGAATATTCACAAGGAACATTATCTGAACAGAATCATATGAACAAAATGTTTTGGAGAAAAGAGTAGAGATGGTATGAGATATTTTCTTCCTTAAAGTTCATTGTTTAATTTTATATGCTGGTTCTAAACAAGTGGAAAACTCTAAAACAGAATCAGTTGAATTTATCTCCTGAAAAAGTCCAGTTTGCCCAGTTGACACCTGGAGTGTTGCTCATGCCTATAAGGGATTTTTCATAGGGACATGAGTATACACCCTTGGGTTTTCCGTGCGCTGCACATTTCCTGGGGTGCCCTTTAAAGAGTAAGCGATTGAATTTGAATTCTTCAGCTTATTCCTCTCCTCCCACCCATCTTGGCTCTGGCTCCCAACACAGTGCAAAGAAAGGGTTCAATCTCACATCCAGATTCATCTTGCATTCACTCTCTCTCTTTTTGCTATTGGAGTGGCACATGCCTCTTCCTCCAGCAGCTGGTGGGCTCATCTGGCACAATGTGCTAACTGACTCTCTCTTTTGTTTTCCTTTTGCTACCCCTAATAACTTTGCCAGCCTTTTCTGCATGCTGGCAATGGATGCCATAGAAATGCCTGTCAGCACATAAATTAAGCAAACACTTGGGTTGTCCTAAAGAGCTTTGCAAAGTAATGTCTGAGATGCCGGTGGGGTTGTGTCTGAGTTAGGCACAGATTATTATAAACTCAACAATGGAGTTTATACACAGCTCTGCATGAGGAACAGGAACCCGAGCAGGTTGCTGGCCATCTGAATTTTACTTGCTGAGTTATTTCCCCAGATAGAGTCTTCAGTCACAGCCTGGCAGCTGCCTCAAGCACTGCCAGAAAAGTAGCACCACTTTATTAGCATAACTAATGCCACTGAAGAGGATCTGCAGATATGGAAATCATTCAGCTTCATATGAAATTTCAACATGCCATCATTTAGGCTCTCCAGCCAGCAACACTTATGAGAACAGCTACCTGCAGATTGCTCCTCTCAAGTCTAGAAATGGAAGTATCACCTCTTCCCCCCGTCTGCATCTCATCACATCTGAATACAATACTTCTGACACCACTTTTAGTTTAGAAAAGCAAGCAAACAAACAAACAAGCAACAAAACAGGGCTTGACTAAATGGAACAGAAAATTTCTTGATAAGCTGCTTCAAAGACTCAGGGGCAAGACTTTTAGAGATAAGCCTCCATGGTTAAAATATTCTTCTAGATCAGAGAAGAGGGGATTCCTACCTTAAAGCTACAAAGATGAAAGTAAATGTTCTCATCCAGTGGAATTTTAAAGTGGTTTATTCTTTCTGTATAAGCTGTAGTCTAACAACTTCAGCTCTTGCTGCAACTCAGACAGGCAGCAGACCACCCAACCTACTGTATCTGTCAGCAACAGCAGCCAATGCCAGCTCCTCCAGAAAAAAAAAAAAAAAAAAAAAAAAAAAAATTTTTAAACTCTGCGAATGTTCCTAATTGTGACAGATCGGGGTGTACCTGACCCTAGGTACTGATCAATTTATGCCCTGAAGCATGAGAATACATAGCTCTTGTCATTTTTATCCCAGCTAGCAAAACTGCAGGTGTTCTTTTTCATTTAAAAATGTGCTGAGCTTCCCTCATTCAGCCTATATATCCTTTATGATGATGCCTTGGGCAGGCCATATCTGCATTTCTGAGGGGACATTGAATACAGGGAGACATGAAAGCAAGAAAGAGGAAAAAATGGACAACTAGATATATTTGGGGTTTTCAATAAGCCACAGCTCCAAAGATCTCTTTGTAATAGGCACATACATTGTTTTTTTTTTTTTTTTTTTTTTTTTTTTTTTTTTTTTTTTCCTGTAGCAAGACAGTATTAAAAAAAGGCAAGTATGCAATCAGCAAATTTAAGCACACAATGATGAGATCCAGGAGAGGCTAGGTTTAACTAATAATATTTATTTAAATAAACTATTTATCAAACTATTTGATGCTATGACTGGGGTTCAAGCTTCTCTTCACACGGCATATTCAACCTTATGGTTAGTTAGGTGTCCTTGGGCTGCTCACTTGTGTCACTCTATCATACTTGACATTTGGACTTTTTATATATTTATATATATGTGTGTGTACATGAATTCCAAGTAACTGAGGAAACACTCTTCTGCATACACAAGTGTGTTTCTTTTAACTTTATTTACATGAACCTGTGGGACTCAACGCCAAATTATACCATGGAGTCAGGAGTACTTGGAAGAGGAAGAAGAAGAGGGAGAAGGAAGGAGAAGAAGAAGGGGAGAGGATGGGGAAGGGGAAAAGGAAGGGGAAGGGGAAGGGAAAGGGGTAGGGGAAGGGGAAGGAGAAGGAGAAGGGGAAGGGGAAGGAGAAGAAAACCATAGAATATCCCGAGTTGGAAGGAACCCATAAGGATCATAGAGTCCAGCTCCTGGCACCACACAGGTCTACCCAAAAATTCAGATAATGTGACTAATTGCACAGTCCAAACACTTAAACTCCAACAGGCTAGGTGCTGTGACTATTTCCCTGGGGAGCTTGTTCCAGTATGTGATAACCCACTTGGTGAAGAACCTCTTCCTGATATCCAGCCTGAACCTCCCCTGTCACAGCTTGACACCATTCCCTCAGGTCCTATCGCTTGTCACTAAAGAGAATGGGTCGGCATCTGCCCCTCCACTCCCCCTTGTGAGGAAGTTGTAGGCCATGATGTGGTCTCCCCTCAGCCTCCTCTTCTCCAGGCTGAACAGGCCCAGTGACCTCAGCTGCTCCTCATACATTTCCTCCTTTAGGCCCTTCACCATCTTTGTAGCTCTTCTCTGGACACTCTCCAACAGTGTCACATCTTTTTTGTACTGTAGTGCCCAGAACTGCACACAGTACTCAAGGTGAGGCTGCACCAGCGCAGAGCAGGACTATCCCTTCTCTTGAACAACTAGTAATGCTGTGCTTGATGCACCCCAGGGTACAGCTCCTGGCTGCGAGGGCACACTGCTGGCTCATGTTCGGCTTGCTACCAACCACAACCTCCAGCTCCCTGTCTGCGGGGTCTTGTCTCCCAGTTTCTTTGTTTCTGACTTTCAGAACTCTCTGATACTCAACAATGTCACATGAAGTTGGTGAGAGATGCTTCAAGACTCCAAAGGTCTGATCCTAAATATAATTAGAAAAAGCAAAAGCCATTTGTGAAATGTTAACCTTTTCCTGAAATGTTATTTTTATTTACATATTGTAACCAAAAGATCTCAGATAAGCTGGAATAATCCAAGCTTATGAAATACTGAAGCCACAAAGGGACAAATATTATAAGAGCAACCAATTCCAAGAAATAATTAATATCACCAGAAGAGACTACTGGGCCAGAAGGAACAAGAGAAAGTTGATTCAGGAGAAAAAAATATAGATAGATAGATAGAAAAGCTGCAGCAAGAGAGGAGTAAGAAAATGGGATTGTATCTGGAGCTTTGTTATTTTCTATCATTTTATAACAGATCTCTTGCTAAGGTGAAGACAGGTGCTCTAGGTGTCCCTGCTTGAGAGGGTGGGTTGGACCAGATGACCTCCAGAGATCCCTTCCAACCTTAAGCATTCTGTGATTCTGCAGTTCTGTGAAAAATCGGCCTGCACATTATCTGGATTCCCTTTCCTTCAGTTTACAGGAGAGGGGTGGGAGTTGCCAGTGAGTGTCCTGGCCAAAATATTCTGCACCACTGATGGAAGACACAAACCTCTCTCCACCTGGATAAAGTGTTTGGGGGGGCTAGAGGGAGGGGGGGTGGGGGGAACGTGGGACATGTCAGGGACTTAGGCATGTGCTTGTCTTTTCTTTGCTTCTGGAATACTCCTACCCTTGACTTGAGGGTGACTTAACTGAATCATCTTGCCAGCTCTAGTGGGATCCATCTGCTTCTCTGCAGACTGTCAGTTAGGCAGAGCTTTGGACACTTATTGGCAGCTAAATCAAGAACGTGTTTCACCCGTGTCTCTGCTCAGCTAGAGGAAGGCAAAGACTGCCTGAGGGCTGTATTTCAAAAGGTAAATTCAAATGCACTGCAATCCCATTACAGTTTCAGTGTGCAACTTGAAACTGGGGAGAGTTGAAAGCCACCGCTGGGTAAGGACAAGGCGATATGGACTGTCACAGGACAAGCTTCACAGCTTGGTCATTGCATGGTTTCACAGAAAATGTCCAAAGGCAAGTGCAGAACTTTAGATGACTGATTATTATTTCTGGTTCTGCTGCTGATGCAATATCATGACTTTGTACTAGGCAGCTGAAACTCAGTCTTACAGCTCCTATTTGGAAACTGGGAAGAAGAAAAGAAAAAGCTGCAAATCTATGCCAATGAAATATCCTATGTAAGAACAAAGATCATTTAAAATTGATATTATAACACTAAATTGAAGCATTCCATGGAAGATAAGTGCATATTTGATAGCAATGACCTTCAAAGCAAACTACAGACATGTTTCAAGCTAAGCAACTGGTCTATAGCTATTGATGACATGTTATTGAATTATTTATTACAGCCTTAATGAAGGAAATGATATTTGCTGTTCAAAACTACAGTAATACAGCAACAATGGAAATTGTTAGAGGAGAAGTGCTATATTTCTAACACAGAGATGATGTTGAAGGATGAGGTTGCATTGTACATAATTTGAGATATAGGGGGAGGCTACCAATTAGGCAAATTATTAAACCTTGTAATTTAAAAAGTGAGAGAGAAAGAGAGGGACAGATGAGAAAATAGGTGCATTAGCAAACCCTTACAACAGATTGCAAACTGTCTTCAGATCCTCTGGTGGAAAAAAAAAAAAAAAAAAAAAGGTATATATATGTATATATATAAACTTTCAAAGAATATTTTATATGAGGATAACACCTAGAATATATTTACTCTGAGGATGCTGAGACCTATCTAGGAGACAATCAACTAAATTATTTAACACAGCATGTCAGGAAAGAATTAAAGAAAGAAATTTTCCTCTCTAAAAGTTAAAGCAACAATCCACTCTGTATCCAATGTTAAAGCTCAGGGTCCAGATGGTTGCCCAATAGAATTTTTAGCAAACATTTGGAGAGATAATAAGGCCTGTAACAGTAGATAATTACTCACTTCTATATGGCTCAGTGCCCCCCTCATCTACATTTGTTTCTATAGCAGGTTTTTTGCCAAAAAAAAAAAGGGGGGGGGGGGGGAGGAAACAGACCCTCAGGTTTTTATCTGTTGTTGTTCTCCCTCTTCCTTCCCTGTAATTTGTAATATCATCTTTGTTTTCTCCACACAGATGTCAAAATCCAAGTGACTGCCATTTTCCAATCCACAGTCTAGTCTTGACAACTTCCAAAAAGGTGACTATACACTGAATACTTTGAAAATTGGTATTTTTATTGGTTAAAACTAAACTAAAATTAATAATAGAACATGGTTTCAGATTTTTAGTTTCCAACTCATTGAGTCCATGGGAATAAACCAAATCTGTACTCCAAGGACAGGAGAATCTGGTGGCCTAATTCCTTCCAGTAAGCAGTGGGAAGGCTACTAGCCTTTAAACACAATATTTTGCATATGACAACACTTCAACAGATAAAGAAAGAGAAGGGCTTGACCAAAGAATTCAGTATAGCAAATTATTTCTGCTCCTTCCAGCAGTTAATGGGGAAAAAAAAAAAAAAAAAAAAAAAAAAAAAAAGTCTGCTGTTATAAACCCTGAGGTGGAAAATCCCCAGCAGGGTTACCAAAGTCCCTCTGTGGTTGTAGCTACAATCTATTTCTTGGTCTATAAAGGCTCTAATGTAAAATATATGTGCTATGAACCAAAACTAGTGTTACAATCAGCAAACTGAAGTGTAAAACAGACATTGTTATACTAAGTTAATGAAGCTGTGACAATGTCCTAGATTTTACTGTTTATTTTGATTTTTTTTCACTTCAAAATCAGATGTGCATATATCAAGTGTGAAGATTCTAATGTCTTTGTGAGGGTCATCAGAAAGAAATCCAATCTTCAGATACTGAAGTCTTTCTTTTACCTTTAATTGTGTACTGCTCATCTGAACGATTGAGAAGCAAAAAAAAATTAGTTTTAACATATTTTAGGTAGCAAACTTTAGGTACATGAACAGATTGGAGGTCTGCTTTCCTTGTGCTTAGATTGAACTGAGCCCCAGGCTCAGATTCTCGGCTGGTGTAAACTGGCACTGCTTCAACTAAACCAATGGTGCGGCACCAATTTGCAGCAGCTGATGGCCTGACCCCTTCATTCTCTCACCCCCTCAGCTGCTAAGGAGAGAGAGGGTCATTAGTCCAGTTGTTAGTGAATCATCTGGACAAGACATTTGGAAGAGAATATTGCATACACGGATAAAATGAGAACTAGCAAAACCAGGGAAGGGAAGAAAAAAAGTCATCATAACCAAAGAAGAATTGAAGTTCATAAAGAATTTTGATTTACCAATATAAAAAGGAAGAGTTAAAACAACAATGTTCTGAAGAATGAAATGTTGGTGAATTGGCAACTGCTACAGAAGTCTTTAATCTTCTTTTTTCAACCATAGCAGGGATAACTTCACTAGATAAAACAAACTCTGGAAATTATAATATGGAGCACAAGTCCAACTCCCACATCTTTTCTTCCTGTCTATTTCTGCCCAGGACTGGATCTGAAGCAAGGTTGTGTGCTGAGCCTTCCTCCTACCTCCTGATCCAGCAGGCCAGGCTCTGCAGAGTCTGCAGAGTCACAGTCTTTTGTGACATTTGTGATACAGAAATCTCTCTTGGATTTCAGCACCCAGGCTGTGAGTAAGTCTGATTGACTTTTTCTTCAGACCATCTTTGTGATATGGCCTTTCACATCTGTCCATGAAGAAAAACTCTCACCTCTGCTCTCACTGCCTTGCATCTCAATTTCTGTAGCATCCATTTAATCTGGGTGAGAAAGCTGCAGACAACATATTCTTTGACTGACAGCCTGGGCTTGTCTCTCTCTTTCCTTCATCTCTTCACCCACTCCCTGTTGTCTCTCACATCAAGTACAAAAGACAGTCGTAACTTAAGAATGCTTCAGTACATAACTTCTCACTTGCTGCCAAGAGGTTATTTCCGACCTCCAGTTGACTTATGGTGTTAAATTGCATCATCAACTTGTGAAATTTTCAATCACTTTGGACTTTCAACTGTACTTATTCTCATGGGGTTTCACTGGCCTTTCCTATAAAAAAAGAACCATAACAGCTTTGCAGTCTCTTTCAAATTCCTCATTAAAGCTCTAATTTATAGTAACACCTTTACAAAAAAACCTGTCGATACATAAGCAACAGCAGTAACTAGTAGTATTTTGAGTATTCCTCAAAATCTGTTTAGGTTTAGCTTTTCTCTTGCACAATATTTTGCAAGCAGAGACCATTTTGTTGTTCTGTGCCTGTAAAGTTCATGTCAAAATGGGGCTCTTATGAAATTAAGGTGTCCAAGTCTGTCAATAAAATAAATAATAATGAACTTCTGAGGACTGCAAATGTTTTTCCCTTCCATCAGTATTGGGGTAAACTTCATATAACACGCACAGACATGAACACATTATCTGATCACTGAAATTATGAGGCTATAGCTATAAATATATGAGGATGTAGTTATAAATATTCAATTTGTTCACCATTTTCTTATATTTGTTGAATATTAGAGCATCAAAAATGGAGGTAAAACCAGGTATTGAATCTAAGCAAACATAAATCCCTGTCTGAGATGTTGCATGACTGATGTTATTGCCTGGATTTCTTTGATTAGTGGATAAACTGGGGAAAACAGTGATCTTCCTTCGAGTTTCAGTCCTGCATATAAGGACCAGGGCACATCCATCTGGGGGATATAGCTGTAAATATTCAATTAGTTCACCATTTCCTTATATTTGTTGAGTATCAGAGCATCAAAAATTACAACATACAAAATATTTTTTCCACACCTGGTAACACTGGATTTTTTTTTGTCATATTGAGAAATTTGAAGAATTATATTCATTAACTAAATTCTGCATTTAGATCAATCCAAATTCAGACTATGTATAAATAAGAGCAGTACTCATTGCCCTCTGTAGGAATTTCACTAGCTTAGACCTGCAGTTAAACCATGAACAATGCAGGAAAGTGATGAGGGTATTTTTATCTGACTGACTGCTCAATCAAGCCCCAGGATAGTGATAGATAACTCTTTGACTTTGGAATTAAAAAGTTTGGTATTAGATGCAGCCTTGAGAACCTGATTGCAGTTTATAGTACTTTTCTAACAAGAATTGTAGACACCAACCCTTGCAATATGAGGCACCACCCTCCTCCCTTCAGGAGATATTCTTTCTGAGATGTTATGTAGGTGGCATCACCATAAATTGTTTTGGTTTCACACTGGCTTTATACACTTACTCATACTTCTCCATAACTGCTGGGGAAAAGATTCATCCAGCATCCTCAGCCTTTAGGACTGATGGTTGTTGTTGGTCACTCTATACTGGAGATGATTTACCCCATTTCCCAGCACATCCTTTCCAAAGGCAGGATAGATTAGCAGCAGAACATGCAGAATGTGCTGGGAACACAAGTCTGTCTACTTTTCCAAAGAAGGTCTGTATCCTGCTTTTCCTTTTTAGCACAAGGTATGTCTGGCTTTCCATTTCACAAAACACAGAACAAGAAACTTCTTCATTTTCATGGGGGCAAAAGGAGAATGACTGAAAGGAATCTCAGAAACCCGGTCACTCAAATGAACCCACAAAGTTGCCAGCCCAGTGATAAGTACATAGATACATGTCCTTATGAAATGGTGGAGTGTTTGTGTTACCTCCAAAGGCATTTTTTTTTTTTTTTAACTCTTCTAGGGCTACTTCTTGAGAGAGTAGCAGTGAGTGTCGACCATGCTATTATGCAGAGGTTATATATAAATATGTCCATGTACGTATGTCAAAGTTATTGTTATTTCTCCATTACCATACTGAAATCTTTGGGTATATTTTCCCCTCTTCCTTAACTGCAGAGATTTTTTAACATATATGACACACAATTTGGCAGAAGTCAAAGCAGGACAGCATTGTTGAGGCAAAGTGATAGCAGTATGTGCTGAGCCTAAGGCTACAGCCAGAAAGCAGCTGTCACTGGACGAGTAATAGATACTATTGGAAGACAGAAAACCCACACGGTTACAAGACGTGGCACATTTCTCGCATATAGTAACAAATAGAAATGGCCAGAAACTGTGAAGCTTAGTTTCCTTACCCCCTGGCTTTAAATCACAGATTTCATCCAGCTTTTTTTCCAAACTCTAATTGCTTCTTATTAGTAAAATTGAATCTATAACTGTCTAAGCAACATGTCTGTAGGCTACTAACTACACCTTTAGCTTTCTACATGAAAATGAGAAGCATGTTTGGATGGCAACTTCTTATTTAAGGTCAAGTTTTGTGCCAATGTTGAACTTTTTGAAGTGAGAAAGAGTTCTCACTCCTTACTCTGTCATTAATTTTCTTAATCTCTCATTCATGCCTTCTACCTGGAGCTGAAGCAAAATTACCAAGACAGAAATGAATTCTCATTGCATTTCTGTGCCAATTTGATAGAGAATGAAGGGATGTCATTCTAACCTTCTGAGTTTCACCTCCCACAAATGCTACAGTACTGCACATTTTTATGTTGATCTACCAGATGCAAAGGTAGGACTACCTAATGAGAAATCTTTGCTCTCTGAGAGGGACATTAGCATTTTTAATCCTGAAAAGTATCACACACTGACCAACACTGGGTGTTTACAGAGAGGCACACTGTCAATTTAACCAAGCCAGTTATTTAGTTCGATAAATATCTTCCTGACCTCAGTTGGAGATAAGCTTATGGCCTGAAGTATGGATCTTGTCTCATCATTTCAGGGAAGATAGGAACAGACAGTTTTAAGTCTATCAGCTGTGTGATCTCGTTATGGAGAAGATGGGACAGAGAAGCCCAGTGGCTGCACCCCGATGCTGTGTGTAGAAACAGCAGCTGGTCCAGCCTCATATCAATGTACCTGCAAACAACGTGACAGAAGGCAGAGATGCTGATGGGTGGAAAGGAACATTTATTCTGTTTGGGATTATCTCAGTATAAATATGTTTCTAGAATCTCAGATCATTCAGCCACAGTCCACTTGCCAGAGATCAAATCACGTGGGATCACATTTGCCTGGAAATCTACAACAGGCCAATGTGATGCAACATTTCTATCAGCCAGATCTTGTAACATCTGTACCTTTCTTTATTGCATTGGGTGCTCTAAATTGAGTAGTCTTTAAGAATGTTTACTGAGAATGGAAAGTGTAAATGGCTGCATAATCTGATGGGCAATAATAAATGAAGCTTGTTTTCTTCATACGGTTGCACATTGCTGCATCACAGTTCCCTACAATTTCCCTTTTGCGGTAGCTTTCAAGTGGAATGAGAGCTTTCTCAATTATGAGGCAATTTTATTGACATTCTGAGTCTCATTTAGTGTGAGGTCTTTCTCCTATCAGTAACTATTTGTATATACTTCTCTTTCCTTGGTGATTAAGTTGTTTGATTACTTGAGTTTCAATTTTATGAGGTCAATGACTTTGCTCCCCACTTCTGAAAGCAGGTAGGAGAACATTTCCCTGTGTATTATATCTAATGAGATGGGCATGAAAAATAAGCTTAGTGCTGCAGAAGGGTCCTCTATTAAAGCAGTTGTCATGAAATTCC
The DNA here is from genome assembly GCA_011075105.1 of Heteronetta atricapilla. Taxonomy (NCBI): domain Eukaryota; kingdom Metazoa; phylum Chordata; class Aves; order Anseriformes; family Anatidae; genus Heteronetta; species Heteronetta atricapilla. The sequence continues at coordinate 6,532,656 of CM021763.1, forward strand.
AAGTAAAGAGAAAAATGAGAATAATTGCCTTGATCAGCAGATGCAAAATGATAACTTTCTTGTGACAATGGAAAGGAATCTCATTTTTCCAGGCCCTATGAACTAGTGGAGAACCTCACATAAAGTCAACAGAAAAGTTGCATGGTTATTGCAGAGGGAAAAATGGGCATGTATTGCCTCATTGAATAAAGATGATCACCCAGATGATATCAGTGAGGAAGGACAGCTTCCCTTTCATCTGCAGCTCAGAAGAAGGCACATGCCCTGAGATATTTAATGTTTGCAATCAACATGGATGGAAATAAACGATACCTCTCGTCTTTCTCTCTCTCCCACCCCTAGCAATCTAGCAACTCTCATAACTGGCATATGCTATGGCTGAATGACCTGGCTTCATTCACAACTAAATCAGTATTAAAACAGTCAGGATGATAGATAGAGGCTTATCAATAATTGAAAAGAAAGGCTTAGAGATGTCCCATTATCTGAATAATTAATGCTGCACATGGGCTTTGTAATTCCTTAATAAAACTGACTGATTGATTTGCTTAATTAATTCCTTCTTTGACAGGCTTATTGCTTTCTTTCTTTCTTTGGAGACAGGGCTGGGCAAAACAAAAAAAAAAAAAAAATAGAAAAGCAAGAAATGTAAAAGGAAGACTCAAAATTAGGAAGGAAAAGAAAGATTTAAAATCTTTCATAAACTTTAACCCTCCACTGAGGAATAGAACTGTTCAACAGTTAATTCAACCTTACACACCAGATTCCCCCAAGCCTCCTCCATCTCTTGTCAACCACAAAAATGGCTTCACAAATGCAAATATTAACAACAGAAGAAAATACCCAACAGACTTTTCCCACCTCCTTTGCATTTCACCTCTGTTCATGTCCCACTGCAACTGATCAAACATTATGATAAACTGTAAATTGCCCCATGACCACACCAGTAATAAACTTGGCTGAGCCTTAAACACTTTTGAATAAATCGATCTGAATGAGATCTTAAAGTCCACTTCAGTTTAACAGCAATAATTACTTGGAAAGTTGGCTGCTGCCGCCATAAACAAAATGATGCTCTGCCATAAACAAAATGCTTCCTTGGGTTGGAAAGTTTACCGTAGGGAAAATGTTTAAAAGATAACTTGAAACTAACAGCCAGCTTGTTGTCTTTACTTTTTTTACTGTGTTGTGTGGTTAACCAGCACAAACTGTACTGGCGGGTTCACTCTTACAACTGATCGCTTTCCTGTGCCAGGCACCCACTAAAAACAGTGTTATTTATGAGGGTCAAAGAATCTGCTGGGAAAGACAGGCAATGAGCCATGACCATAACGTCATATAGCCAATTTTTACATGGTGGGTACCCAGAAACCTGCTTTAGGTTTATGTGTCTGAGCAAGTTTTAATTAACACATGTTCTTCATTACTTAGCAGAAAGCAAAGCATGCTTTGTATTTGGTTCCATATGAATATGGATTTATTCCTAAAATCTGGAGACACACTGTCAAGATCTGCTGCTAAAATTGTGTTTTGCATTAAAATAATATTTTGCATTGATACTCTGTTGATTTAGACTTGCCTTGGAGAAATTATTCCATTTTTATTCCCTTTTATTTTAGATAAGAGACAAAAAATAAATAAATACAATATCTGCTGAAAAGTGAGAAAAGTCAAACTGATTGATTGAGCTATGGAGACATGGAAGAGAAGCATGATGTACTGCATGAAGGAGCTCTGCTGAGAAATAATAGATTACTGTACAGACCTGGTTTCTGACCTAATTTCTGGTATATGCTACTTCAGAGATCATTACAATATATTAAAATGTGCAGTGCGGGCATCCTTTAACTAAAAAGAAATGATAATTTTCAGATGTTTGACAACCAAAGGAAAAGAAATGTGTCAACAAGATCCAATCAATGTTTATCATAGTAACAACAATAATAATAATAATAATAATAATAAAGTTTATCATTTGAATAACAAAATTTATTCAAGGTTTTCCACATAAAAAGTAAATTCAAGATTCCTGATTTTTGAAGTGCTATTTTTGTTTTGGTCAGATGGAATTTGTTAGGACAATTTTAATGTTTTCTCTAGATCTTGGCCTCTTTCACATAAAAGAAAACTGAAAGATGAAAAAAAAAAAAAAAAAAAAAAAAAAAGGTGTAAAAAATGGTTATTTTTTTTAAACTTAAAAAAAACTTATATTTTCTTTGTTTTTAGTTATGTTAATTTAAATAGCAATAAGATGAATAGTACACTCCTTTCTGAATCAAGTCACCCATGGAGAATGAAGAGAAAAATCATGTACATACACTGTCAGAGATGGGTCTTAGATGTTAAGATCAGGTCTGATGCAGACAGTCAGGTGTCTGGAACACTTCTAGTGAGGGTGTAAGTTCTGTATCATTTTAGTTTGTGAGGATTTTATAAAACAGATTATTTATTATTATTATTATTATTATTACTATTATTATTAGAGCAACTCTGTATGACCTGGTGCATGCATTCAAACAGTTATTCAAATCTTGTGCATATGCAGAGTATTTGAAATTCAAATGACACATTAAACTGGATGCACATTTGAGGGAAATAATTAGCATAAGAAATGGCTTTCTTGAGACTCATGATGTCATGGTTTCCAGGCTCATCATAGAGGAGATTTTGACAAACCAGGACAACCCATTTTCAGCAGTTCTTCAGCTACATAATCCACTATCCATCTACTCAGCACTTCAAACCAGAAAACCACCGAGACTTACAATTTCAGCATCTTTGGGGGCTGATGTCTGACATCACATTACTCACTGTCTGACATGATCAAGCCAGTTATTTCCTTCTGCCTTATTCGTTCAGGATGGCAGCACCCCTAGAAAAATGATGGACTTTTAAAACTAAACTGTTTCCATGCAGAAGGTGGAGTTTGAAAATTTAACACTCTGTTTAAATAAGATTGCTTCTCTATCCTGTGAAAAATGGTGTGACAGGAGAATTGAAGCATTATCTAAATTGCATGGTTTCAAAACAGCTACAGAATCTTTTATTTATAGCAAATTACTTGCAAGTGTTTGTTTATTTATTTATTTATTTATTTATTTATTTATTTATTATTAAACAGGAATATGATTGTAACAGGTCTAGCCAATGCCAAGCTGCTTCTTCACTTTTCTTCCTCCTGCCTGTGTTAATCTTTTGTGAAAGTACAGGTCAGGAGGAAGTACAAGTCTTTCTGGATTGGATTTCAGGCTTTAACCCTAATATAATGTAAAATCCTAGATAAGCAACTGCAAGTTCCCACTTGGTTTTCAAACTGAACTTCCTAATTAAAAAGTAGCATTTAATACTCAAAAAAGTTTGCAAATAAGAGAATAAACCACACTTGAAATACCAAACAATGTTGAAATCAGTAGTACTCATAACAGAAGTTGCATGCAATATAAGTATGTGTATGGGATGGAGCCCATATGGCTCTGTCATAACACTTTTTGGATCTGTGTTAAGAACTTTCTTCATGGCCTTTGCTCTGAGATGTTAATTCAAAATATGAAGCCTTCCAGATCTCTCTTTGACAACCTCGAATTGTTTGTACAAGATTTCTTACTTTGCCTCAGTTTTTGTGGCTCACCTAACCTATTTACACAAGAATATAGAAAACTGGCCTCATCACCTACCACTTTCATAGGAGGCTCTTGTAAATTAAGACAGAACAGAAATTACTATTGCCTAAGATAAAGTTCATAAAGTAATCCCCCACACAAAGTAGACAAGATATTTTTGAAACCATTTTTCATGTCCATACCTAAATATTCCAACTCAAACTGTCTCACTTCTCCCAAGGTGATGGCTGTGATGGACCAGACAGATTGCCCAATATAAATGAGAAAGATTAAACTGTGCCCTGCTCCTCAAGGTTTCCCATTTGTCCCACTTCAGCTGAGCTGAGTTGCTTAGTCCTGCTAATTCTACAATTCTTTCTTAATGAAAAAGAATGTGATTACATTGTTTTACTTTGATTGTGTTGAAATTAGATCTCCATTTCAAATGAAAAATGAACATGACTTTTTAGAATGTGTATGCATGTATGTATATAAACACATGTCTGAATTAAAAGAGACTTATAGTAAGTGTGCATATATATTTTTTCTACACATATGTTTGCATGCATGAGTTACATATTTTCATACTCCTCACTTTTTATTTTATTTTATTTTATTTTATTTTATTATTTTATTTTATTTATTTATTTATTTATTTTTCCCAAAGTACTTCTTATCATATGCAAAAGAAATTCCTTTCATGCAATGTGGACAAATGTTATAAAAAACTTTATCATGCTAAGATGTGAAGTATCTTGAAAACATAATCTTTACACTTGCCAAAGAATTAAAACCTTTTTTTTTTTTTTTTTAGAGGTAGAAAGAACTATAGACAATGAACAAAGCATCATGTTTCCCCAATCCACCACTACACAGCTTATACTTGTGCATGACTACAGAGTGTATATTTTTTGCAGAACTTAGATTAAAAAAAGTTTCCCAGACTTCCCATACAGTAATATCTCCATTCTTCTTAGTACAGGGAAATTATCTTTGAGATCTTATAAATAATGTAAATATATATATTGTGGTTTTCATTTGTATTTTTTTTTCAAGAATTGTTTCCTGGGGGAAATAATAATGCAGCTCAGTGATGCTAGAGATTTTATGGGTACCATGTATGAAGCAAATGCTTGCTTAATTGTTTCTGGCACTTAAACGTGAGCTGAAAAATGCAGACACAGAGAAGTTGATCCTAAATATATGGAACTGAAATTCTTGAGTTTTAGCTATGGGATAAGCCTTTGATTTCAAAGAAAGATGTAGTCGTGTTGGTACATGGTAAAGGTACATCCATGCAGTGAAAAAAAAATGGTGTATATGGTCACTGGAGAAAAGTTTTGCAGGACTGAGAAATAGGAAGTCTGCATAAGTCAGCCATGCAGTCAAAGTGAATCAGAACTTAAGAAACAAAAAACTACACAAGAGAATAATGGATGAGATGTCTTCAACCTATTAAAAGACAAAAAATTCATACCTAGAGACAATAACTATGAATTGATCAATGCATTTCTCGACTTAGTCATAAAAGATATTGCATAATGAAAACACGTGGACTGGAAAATGGTCAATTATAGTATTTATGGAAATTTGGCTTAATGGTTAAAGCAGGTGCCTAACACTGATTAGAGTCTAAACATGTGCTCAGTTCACAGATAACATCTTCTCATGTCAACAATCATTAATAGATACCCAGCAGATGATAACCAATGTGAAAATGGATAGCAATGCCTGAGTATCAATATAATAAACAGTACTGAGGTAATAATGATTATAGCCCAGTTTAACAAAACCAAGGAAAAATAGAATAAGCCTATCAGATAAGCTTTGGACATATATGCATGTTTCTGTAGTTATCTGAACCAAACCATTTAAGTTTTGATTCCTTGCCAAGAAGAGCATTGATCCATATCCCATTTCAAAGTGGAACCACACTGAAAATTTGTCTGAAAATTAATAAAGTTTGTTAAGCCATCAGTTGTTCTCCAGCAACACCTAAGAATTTCTGAACTGGTGTTTATTGAAATGCCAATCACTGATCCTAAGTCCCACTGCTTTCATAACCATCACTTAAAAATTAATTGCACAGACCAAATCATCTCACTGTTTGATTATCTGACAATTCAGAGTTCTTTAACTTCTGGTATTGATAAATTGCTCCAGTCCTTTCATATAAAAGATTCCTTACAGACTGAAGGCAGTAAAGAAGAATTAATTGGCTTCAAGGGAATAAGTTTCCTACTCTTTTTGCATATGTTCACTCCTAATGTAAGTTATGGAGCAAGACAAGATCAACAGGTCATATTCCCCTTGCCTTTCTCAGTACAGAATTGCTTCTGTAATGTAGGCTTTAATACAGCCTGAAGCAATAGTGGGTTTGCCCAGTGTTTTAGCACAAATAAAAGCAGATTTAGAACAGTTTAGATATATTCTTCATTCGCCTTGTCACTGCACAGAACAAAAAAAAAGCTATAATACAACATGCTCTGGCCAGGCCTTCTCTCTTCTTTCTGTTCAGTCTTCATTTTGTATGCAATCACCTCTCAGGTTGAGACTGAGAGAGAGATTAAACTCTTAGACTAGGCTCCTCATCTTACTGGAAAGGCCTGAGAAGGATTTTTTGCCTTTTGCCTGTTTTGTCCTCTCTCAGAAACATGAAACTAGCTTTATGTAAATTAGATTGGAACCCATTTTATATACAAATTTTCCTACCTTAAGGTAGGGCTGATCCTACTGTGGGCTGATAATCCCCCTAAATCACAGTTTGATGGATTCTTGCAAAGCTCTCCTTGTGCCTTTGGGAAATGCCTTTCATCTTAACTCCTGTAGTTTTATTCCATTTAGTGTTTTTCCCTTTGACTGGCAAACATCTACACAGCAGATGAGTGAAGGAAATGTCATGTTAAGTTAAATGATGCCACTGCAGCACTAAAAACAACACAGCCCATTACAAAGAAGTCAAAGGCCTCATGAGGAATCCTGAGGCTAGGAGTCTGTAGTGTCCGTATATTGATTGCTTATTCCTAAGTTATTGAACAAAGAATATATTATATTATGACTCTGGCAAATCATAGAATGGCTGTTAGTGTTCAGGGACTCTGTATGTTTTAAGTTTCTTTAACCACTGGAGAATACACTCTGAAAACAGCACACTTCTTGTTAATTTTAAGACAATTATTTCCTTCCCCCCCAAATCCCCCTCCCCTCGCCCCCACCCCCCCTCCGGAAATAAAAGTTCCAGTAATACATACCATGCAGTGACTAATTACTTTGAGCAAACATAATGGTCTAATTATCTAATTATAATCCAAGTTAGCCAGGATTCAGTCTTTTTATTTTTATTTTTTTGGAGGGGAGGTTAGCCTCATGCATATGTTGCAATTAAAAAATATACATATATTATCACTCATCATTGACAGCAGTAGTGGTTTTTATTATTGTTTGCATCTAAGGGTTCTATTCACAAGTCACAGTTCCTCTACAGTGGTACAGCAAGGGTACGGTAGGAAACAAAAGCCAACCCCACCTCAAATAGCTTAGAGAATGAATTTAACGAGTAGCAGTCTGACAGACAAATACAAGACAAGTTTTATGGACCAGGAAGGTTGTCACAGCCTCCAAGTAAAGAATAAATTCAGTTTTCAGTAAAAGCTAGAATGAAATGCATTCATTTCTTTTGCTAAAAACATAAGTAACCTTAGACGTAAATTTTGAAAATATGCTACTGATTTTGGCTGCTTAAATTTCCAGATAGATAGTCAAGTCTACTTAAATGAGTCAGATTTTCAGCACATGGGAATAAAGACAACTGATAAAATGAGATTTTTGAAATTGTTATTCATTTTTCAAAATTCAGAGCGTAATTCTTAAAGAAAGAGAGATCACTTAATCTTAAAATGAAGATTTAACTATCTGGAAAGTTACAACTCCATCCAAGAGTTCGAAGGAATTAAAAATGCCTTGAGAAATTTTATGTATGACTCAGCCTTTTTCATGACCTTCTCAACAATGTCTTTGTTTAACTTTGATAGCTTTGGGTACATATAATTAGAAACACTCTTGTATTCCATAGCTTAATAAAATACTAACATTAACAAAAATTTAAACCAAGCTACTTTATTCTTACTTTCTTTATCAGTGATCTCATCACCAGTAAGACCTCAGCCTTCCCCTTCTCAAACCTTCTACTTTCCTAGAACTACTGTCTGTTACTTTAGTGTTTCTGATGAGTTTTGCTAAGCCTTATTATTTCAAATGATGTAAATAAAATGAACATTTACACAATGAAGAATCTCTTTGTCCTTGTACAATTTGTTTTCTCAGGAAAATAAATAAATCTAAAATGATAAAGACTTATGTTTACAAAAGGACCAGGCCCTTTTCTAACACTTAAACCAAACATATGTCTTGAAGAGCTGTACAATCCTCCTCTATATAGTTGCTCAAGATTTCTTTGTTGGCAATAGTTTCTTGGTTTCCCATTTCTTTTGTCTTCTCCTTGTGGGGCCTCCCAGAAGGTTTCCACAATTAACTGAAGAGCTTTGCACCTGGTTTAAGTTCAACTGGGTGTTTCTGTCAGTGCTTTTCCTTGCTTTCAAGACAGATACTGTTCTGGGTGTCTGCCAAGGTGCAGAAAAGGATGTGACAAGATTGTACTTGCTTTTTGATTTATCTTTCCTAGCCTATTGGTTAGCAGAGTACTAATGGATACTGGTGTAAGGAAAGGGATGACAAATCTTAGGACTGGTTGGCCGGGCAGAATTGTGTCACACATACACTCAACTTTTGGCTTGAGATAAGACATTTAATCTCTCTGTACTTAAGCCCCATCTGTAAAATGGATATCAAGACATTGCTGCAGCAGGAGCTGTTGTGAGAGGAAAGGGGTGTATAATTAATAGCTGGATGGCAAAATTCATCGGGTGTTGGGTAGATTCATAATGAATTTCTGACCTGGGGGACGAACATCAGTGGTACTTCATTACCCGAGTCCTGGGATGAAGAAAAGTTCTTGTGCCCTTAAGCAGCCAGGAAGAAAGTTTGTAAATTTGGAAAAAAAAAGAGAGAGGTGGATAGTCATCCTTTTCAGCACACTGCAGGAACTGGCCACACTCGGCAGGCAAAAGAGCTCAAACATCTGAAGGCAAGTTAAAATCACAGTTTAAAGTTTGTGGTTGTTGTTGTTTTCTTTTTAAAATATTATCATTATTATTGTTACTACCATTATTTCTTTTGGGGATTTATGATGCTGCCAGTAGTAATATCTGTTTTACTTTTCCTTGCTCTTTTTTTTTATCCTGACCCTCTACTCCACAAATGCATTCAAGATTTCATGTGAGTTCTCTTCAGGAACTTCACCAAGGTTGCCCCAAGGTCTCAATTCAAAGAGTTTCATGGGCCCAACCTAAACAGTATTCTTCTTTCCAACCTGTCTCTGATTTAGAGGGACCCCAACAACCAGATTACTTAATTTCCTCATAAACTTCACTCTCAGCATTGTCATCTGTGATGAAAATGAATCTTGCTTTGGTCTTGGGAATTACAGACTGAGTAGCCTTTCTCCACTGTCAGAATCAGAAATAAATAAATACCATCTCTAAGTATATCTGAAGTTCTATATCATCTTGTAGTTGATTAATTTTTTAAAAAACATGACAATGTATGTTAGGGTCATTTGGTACCTACCACCAGATTTTTTATTTTATTTTATTTTATTTTTTTAAGTACATGGCTAGAGAATCCCTCTGTACTTAAAATAAACAGATAAATAAATAAATAAATAGTAATAATAATTAAAATGTAACCAACTGCTGTTTAATATGCAAAATTAAGTCAGTTATTGTGAGCAGCACTAGACAAATCAAACCATTCATTTTAAATTGGCAGCCTGTTAACATAGGTTATATGTACACCTCTCATGTCTTCTCTCAGTCTGTCACCTGTCTGTCTGGTTGACCTTCAAAACTCACATAGGTCATTGCCCTAAATCCTAAAATGCTTAGCTGAAGAAACATATGGGTGTTTGCAGATTAATACACATGCTTTCAGCAAAAATTATCTCCAGATACAGAGACCCTACTAGGTGCCAGAAAATCCCATGAGGAAAAAAAAAGAAAAAAAAAGAAAAAAAAAGAAAAAAAAAGAAAAAAAAGAAAAAAAAAAAAAAAAAAAAAGAAAAAAAAAAAAAGGAAAGAAACAAAAAATCTGGGGGTAGCAGAACACAAGCTGTACTTCAGAGAAAACAAAGTTTCCAGTCCTGTCTTACACAAATATAAATGCCTTCCTAAATTCTGGATTCTCCTTGGTAAATTAAGTTTTTCAGAGTGGTACAGTCCCAAGAGATGAGGAAGATGTAAAACTAGATAGAAACATGGACACAACATTCGAGCTACTTTTAGTCACAAATTTCAACTCTCCAGTATTTTTTAATACTTTATTTTTTTTTCAGATTTTTTTTGTCAGTTTTAGAAACTGAACCATGTATAATGGTATATAGATTTTCATCTGTTTCCCTATTCAAACTATAGTAATGGCTGATGATTTTCTTTCAACAGTGGTCCAGCTGATGGAAACTCGATCCCTTAGGATCGGCACTGCTGTCACTCAGGCTGAAGCATCACTAGTCATTTCCTCCAGATAAACCCAGTGTTATCGAGAAAGCAGTCTAAGCACACCGTTTCAGGTAGATTGCAACTACTGCTACTTTAAAACCCAAATGTGTAGGTCAGCTTTATACATTTGCTTTTTCTCACTCTGAAGATGTAATCACTAACATAAGTTTGCATTCTTGTAAAGGCAGAGAAAAGGAAAGGGAACCTGCCAGGAAGCTCTATTGAGTAATTCTCATAAAACGCTTTTGTGACAATAGCTGGTGCAGACATGGGAAGTCCTGGGTTTTGAGTTTCATCTGTATAGGAAGATGATTTTCCAATCATTGTACATTAAAATATAAAATTTGCTGTTGTTTTTTCAGCCTTTGGAGCAATGAAAGAGAAAAGAGGATGCATTTTCATTGCTGAGTCTCAGGTAAATTAAATTCTGGTTCACCCCCTGGCAGAACATAAAGGTTACACTGGGGTTAAATTAAATAAAATCAGCTGTTCTAATTAAACCAGCATCAGTTCAATGGAATAGAATAACACATCAGCAATGGCCTTTTTTTTGGCTATGCTTCATGCTAGGATCGGTAAGAAGTAATTACCCACATCATTACTGAAACCAGTTTAAAAGCATCACTTTAGAGTATAAAACAACTTTCTCAAGAAGTAACAACCTGATATTCAGGAATCTAGTTATTCTCTTACTCAAATTAGAAAATGGAATATGTCTGTGCAGAAACATGGGGGATTGGGTGAATGAGGAAGGATTTCAGTAAGAGATTTTTATAGAAATTGATAATGGTAGAAGGATTTTTTTAAATTTTTTTATTTGAATAGAAGGATTGGATTGTAACTCCTGTCACTAAGTCCAGCCTTCTCCTATCTGAATTACCATATGATATACTCTCATAGAAAAGCAACATTACTCTTATTGTTTGTACTGGGTCTAGCTGGGATGGTAACTTTCCCTGCAGCAGCCCATACAGTGCTATGCTCTGCACTTGTAGCTAAAACAGCAGTGACATCACACTGGTGTTGTGTCTGCTGCTGAGCAGTGCTGGCACAGCATCAGGACTTTCTCTAGCCCTCCTAGGGGGTGGGCAAAAAAAAGTGAGAAACATCACCAGGGCAGCTGACCCAAACCAACCAAAGGGATATTCCATACCATATGATGTCACACAGCAATAAAAGGTGGGAAAAGGAGGAAGAGGGGTGGGGTGGGCTCTCGTTGCAAAAACGTCTGTCCTCCTCTCCAAACACCGGCTACGTGCATTGAGGCCCTGCTTCAAGGACGTGGTCAAGCATCGCTTATTTGTGGGAAGTAGAGAGTATTTTTTTTCCCCTCTGCATTTCCACATAGCCTTTACTTGTTTTGTTATTCCCTTTTCCCCTTCCTCTTCCCCTTTTCCCTTTCCTCCCTTTAGTTGAATTGTTTAATTAATAATAATATTGTTAATAATAATAATATTGTTAATAATTGTTTAATTAATATAATATTTCCTTGATAATATATTTCTCTCTTTATTAAAATTATCCTTATCTCAACCTGTGAGTTGTTTTTTTCCCTTTACTTCTTCCCCTCCTCATCTGAGGAGGGGGAGTGAGAGAGCGGTTGTGGTGTTCAGTTGCCTAATACGGTCAAACCACCACATTGTTAAGCATCCTTTACCACCCAGGACAGATATTTTTATTTCAGTAGTATAGTAGAACCTTAACAAATTCTCATCCTGTTCCTTTCTCCTACTGAAAATACTTCCTTACTGCCATCTTCTTTATCTCACTTCAAATTTGTGAACGAGAAGGAATAGAACAACTGCAAATTGTTATAGAATAAGTTAAATCTGCTAAATATATTAAATAGAAAAATTAAAAGCTGCTAGCACAGACTATAATGCATATTTTATTATTTTCCCTTTACAATGTTGTTAAAAAATACATAACCTCTTGATGTATGTATATTTCCTTGTGGAAGGTGCTCTGTAGCTCTGAGGCAGGATAAGTAGCCTGTGATGTGGCAGCTGTAAGGTAACAACATGTTTTCCCATAAAAAGCAGATTAAATGGGCACATAAATTCCATATAAACTGTCAGCATGTCAGCTATGCTAACACTAGGTAAGATACTGCCCTGGAGCCTCACTAACTTATGCACCATCATTTTTCAAACAATACAGTTCAAACAATATACTTCAAGAACTCGTACAGCTTCTGTAGAAGCAATGCTCAGACCACCTTCCTTCTGGCCACTTAGCAGCTTTTGTTCCCATGCAAGGCATGAAGAAGGATGAAATCCAACCACTATTTTCTGTGGGTGATGTTTTCTCTTGTGGTCTGTAGCACAGCTGGGAATTTAAATATGCTTTCTAATAGCTTATCCCACTTTGTGACTCATCTCATCTAGGTTCAGACCTAGGTGTCAAACTTCTATGTCTGAGCAAGTCATCCCAGGCTCTGCAGTCACTTTTTGCTGTTAACTGGGGTGCTGAGTACTTTTAGGAAATAATTCATCTGACCTGGTTTAGCTGTGTACTTTAGCTGACATGCATCACACCTCAAAACAGCCTAGGGAGTTTTTAACAGAGACATCAACACCTATGTTATGAATGTCTAAGTTAGAAGACATAAATCAACTCCTAAATATCTGTAGTCCTCTAAATAATCCTTCTGCAATGTTTTTGGTTCTGTTTTTGGAAATCTAGCTGACTACCTTTTTGGTTGGTTGTACGCAAATCAAGGAACATTCTGCAACCTGCTTGGGCCACCCCAGAATTCTAAATGTTACAGCCTATATCAAACTATGAACCTCTTCTTTCTTGTTTGTGGAAAGATGAAATCCACATCCAGCTTTTTTTTTCCTCATAAAGAGAGAACAGTGCTATGGAAAAGCTGGGTATAGAAAGAAGCAATCAAAAAAATGAGTTTGAGGGACTTAATACAATATTCAAACACAGTTATGTTCCAACTACCATACATGGTAGATGAGGAAGAATGTGACAGGCCTGGTAATCTTTAATGATCAACTGGAACATTTCACAATGTACAGGGTTGGGGAAGTGAAGGTTTTAGAACTCTGTTAAGGTTTCTATCTACTCTTCTCTTGGTTCCTGTAATCTGATCTAATAACCAGTTGATGTTCCCCATGGCCTAACTTCATTTATTAAATTCCATTTCTCTTTTACTCACAACTAGGCTTAAAAAATAAATAATAATAAAAAAAAATTAAGACACCGATTGGTTTAACTCACTAGGTAGAATTCATTGCAAACACTGACATGTTCTATTTTGACAATTTTATAATGAATATCTCTGTTTATTAGAAAGTCTTTCCATTTTGGAAAGGAAAATAACCTTTTTGTCAAGGTTGAAAACTACTTTTTTTCCTTTTTTTTTTTATTTTTATTTATTTTTACAAAAAAATTTCATTGGACAGTAAAAAGATTTCCCAAGCAATTTAGTGTGCAATACTGTGGAATACTTACTGATGGCCTTAGGTTGCTTGCTGTGTTCTAGGCTGTGACACAATGGTTATGGAAGATGGGCAATGAGGCAGTTATTTATTTATTTATTTATTTTTCTATCAGCAAAGGCAATGAAACTGTTTCTTCTATACTCACCCTTCGTCTTCAAGGTCAAGTGTTCTCCATCGACCTCTTGAAAGATGCACACAACTAAATTATACAGGCATATCACTGTTATCATAAATACATTATGTAATGCTATTTTCATAGTTAATGTAAGAGGGTCAGAGAAAATTTTTACTTGAATAAGGTGGGTCAGTAACCTGAAAAGGCTGAAGAACACTGCTTTAGATAGACGGACAAGGAAAGTCTTTGTGACCTGATTTCCATGAACTTTATCTGAGTTTCTTGTGCTGAGGAGGTATTTTAGTTAATGGTAGAAAACAAGTTAATCTGAAGACATTTTTCTAGTTGTTATTGACACGCTATTCAGCACTTCTGTAGATCATGCTTTCCTTGTGAGACACATTCCCCAAAACAATTTCTTCTTAATGCAGATTCTTCAAGAATATATCATGCATCATGCAGCATCCATGTTTGTAACTGATGGAACAACATAGTTTGAAGCTTTAATGCAATCAAGAAAATTCATGTGATATCCTGAAAAAGAGCTTTCTGAATTAATTTAGCCCAAATAGAAAGCACATCTTTCTTCGAGTCAGGTACATTCTTCTTGTTCAGTTGGTACAGTCCCTAACACAATAGCTCTGGTCTTTCATGGCCTTTTAGGCACCCTTGCAATGAAATAAAGAAATATGATGAAGAAGAGGAAGACAACTTCCTCACAGTGAACAGCTACAATTCTAATATATCCAAATGCATTTATTAGTCATTAATTTATTAAGAGTCTAAATAACAATTTTACTTTTTTACTTTTTGTTTTGTTTGTTATTATTATATCTGCTTACAGAAAGTGTTTGTTTGTGGCTTTTCTTTTTCAGTTTAGAGCCTCTTCTGTTTCTACCTGCAAGCTAACATTAATATACTCAAATCTCTTATAATCTAATTTCCCAGTATCAGGAAGCATAAAGAAGGGAAGGGATAGTGTTTATGGACTTCAAAACAAATTTGTAGAATTATGCAATAAGTCACATTCAAAAAAATCACCTTGCAGATCTTCATAATCATGTTGTAAGAAGCAAACTGAAGTTACTTCCACAAAATTAGATTATAGAAAGCATCAAAACTTTCTTGCTTGTATATTTCTACATTAGGTAACTTTCAGATACTTATAATAATACTAATTAAAAAAGAAATAGAATCACTGTGTGAGAAAGAAAAAGTGTTGGTAATTACATTTGTTCTTACTGCCAGAGTTGGGTTGAGATGAGATTTACCTGTTTTGTTTGTTTGTTTGTTTATGGTTTTTGTTTGTTTTTGGCAATGGAAAGTTTGATCTCACAAGTGGCTAACAAAATAATTGGAAAAAAAAAAATCTGAAAGCTGGTTAAACTATCAGTAATCTTTGTTCTTCCTCATGCCTTTAGATTTGCTAAATTGGGTTGAAAATATTAAACAGAGAGAAAATCCTAATAAATACTGAACATAATTCCAATAAAAACTATACTTTTCCCTTGCAACTGAGGGAAAGGTTTCATTTCAGGATGTGATTTGAGTTTTATGCAGATTTTTGGATCGTTTTTTGTATTCTCTGTCTGCAGCTCAAGCTGTGATCCCATCAGATCTCCTGGGGCACTTCCAGCTGTGATCCTGTCAGATCTCATAAGCTAAATAGGTTGGGCCAACTCAAGCTGTGATGCTGTCAGATTTAATCAGCTAAGCAGGTTTGGGATGAATCAGTGCTTGAACAGGAGATTTGCAATGAACGTGTTGGTTTTGAAGGATGTAGTAGTTGTGATATGTGTATGTGACCTCAAGTGATGTTCCCTTTTCCTTTGCTCTGTGAAGGCATTATTTCAGGCAGAGACTCTGCAATGCCAATATGTCATACTGCTGAACAACAGGGCTATTGGGAAGGAAAGGATGAAACTCAGGCAATTCCCCAGATTTCAGTACAAATAATGAGACTGAAAAAAAAAAAAAAAAAAAAAAAAAAAAAAAAAAACTTTGCTTTTTCTGCCCTTGTGTTAACAGTTTCTCAGAAAGAAACCAGGGAAGAACCATATAAAAATGAAATGGGTTACAGGTGTTCAAATCTGTTGGTCCAAACCTTGATTTCACTTTGGAAATTGCAGAATCTCCTGTTGTTCTACTGACATGCCTCAGGGCAGCTCCAGAAAGAAGGAACAACTGCTTTCATCTGTGGTTTTCAGGTATTTTCCTTTGCAGCTCTGTTATGAGGAGACTTCTTAATGATCAGCCTTCTTTTCTCCTCAGCAAAGGAATCTGCATATCATACTGGTGATGTTAATTCATGGCCTTCAGAAGCTTCCCAAGTTTGTATTAGTATTGAATCAGTGTATAGAAGGTAAAACAGAAAAATAGGTGAAGTTTCATACATGAAGAGCCTTTTCAAATTTATTTTTTAATTAATCATCCCTCATTTCATTTTGAAACTTAAGCAAAAATAAAAATAAGCTGTTGAAACCAAAACTAAACAAAATAATCATCACTACCAGAAAACAAAGTAAACAAACAAAACAAAACAAAACAAAACAAAACAAAACAGAATGTCTTGAGGTTGTATCTATTTTACTGGGCTTATATTGGTATTCTATGTCAATATTCATGTCCTTTTAATAGATATTTATAACAAAATAATTTCCTTTTAAATCATTTTCATCACCAAGAGTTACATTTTCTTGTTATATAGTGAACTTCATTAAATAGATAAGGAAAAAATGAGGTCTTAAAAATGAAGTTGATAAAAATTGTATAATTTCAAAGCAAACATTAATTAAAATAAAATAGAAAGATTACAACAATAATGATGTTAATTTTTTTCTGAACATTTATTTTGTGAAGGAAAAGTAAAAAATACTCCTAATGGGGGAACAACTATTGTTAAGTGTATTCTTAGCAGTTTTAGGAAAAAAATACCATGCTGAAATAACCCTTGTCCGTGAAGACAAGAAGTGTTCTCTAAAAGATGGACCAGCCCCAGACTCCAAAATGAATCTAGTCAGATTCTGCTTCCCTAATGCAGCAGATGACAATGATCCCTGAAGTAATGTTAGGGATACCTTTATTCCACTTCCTTCTTTTAACTTTGGGTAGAATGAACTCTGGGCCAGAATAGTGTTTTTCAGCACTATTCAGGAAGTCTTGATTTAAACCTCAGAACTACTGTACACAAACACCTGAAGAACAGTTGCTAATATACCCTTTTGCAATTTGAAAGAAGATACATAACAGCTACCCTTCAGGAGGACCAGGGTGAGGCTCACCTCACCATACTGCCAAGGTCCAGCAATGCAGAAATCTGCAGTCACACAGGTCCCCCCTCATAGTCAGAGGAGAGAAAGAGGAAATCAGGGAACCACTTTTCTGGACTCCTTTAGATAGAGGCACCCTCAAAGTACCACTTTGTGTTTGTTGGCTTTAAAGGCTTTAAAGCAGATTGGCAAAGATATAAATACAGACATATGTATCAATCAGATAAATACACTCCAAATCTTCTTAGGATGTGCACCAGTGTACTGTTCTACCTTCTCATTTTCATTAAACTAAAACCAAGAGACTTTGCATCTCCTCAGCTGCTTAAGCAGTTGGCTTGACTTACTGTACCAACATCCAGAAATATAGAAGCTAAGCATCATAGTTGGTATTCCACAAAGGGAAGCCAGATTCTCTGCCCAGGTGCTTACGCTGATAAATATGCTTGAATGCTGCCTATATGCAGACAGGTTTCTGTGTTTTAGCTCTTCTTAGAGACACAAGAATAATTCCCCCCTCTCACTGCACTTTTTTTTCTTGTGCTGAGGGCTTTACTTTTTCAAGGCAATGGTTAGAAATTCCCATTTGAAATGTTAAACTGAAGACGAAGGTTCTGATGCTTGTGTCAAGATTAGCATGGTAGGTGGGAGGGAGTGGGAAATGTTTTCCTGAGGAGTAAAGCCCTCAGCACAAGCAAGTGTGTCAATAGAGAGGAGGGGAATCTAAAGCATAAAGGTTAGCTTTTTAAATGTCTGAAGTTAGAAAGATTGCTCTTTGCGAAACTGGTCACAAAGGGAGCCAAGTGTCTGCACCGGAAAGACTAAGTGACCTTTTCAAAGTGTTAGGTATTGCTTATTTTCATTGAATTATGTGTGTATGTGTATGTATGTGTGTTGTGTGGTAAGCAATTGACAGATGCTACACAGTTTTTTTCTAAACTTGCTGAATCTCTGCTAATTAGAACTGGGATGGAGTTCTATTTTGTAATTCACAATTAAGTTCTTAATTTTGAAATATTTCCTGAGCCAAAATGGATGTAAGTAGGCAATGCTTTCCCTCTTAAATCTGTTATAAACCAAAAATCTGGAGAAAGTGTTCTTGGTTTAATTGAACTTCTCATTCCAATTTTAATTTACTTTTTTTATATTATGTTCACGTTGTGCTCTGTGATATTATGTAATATACGATGTGGAAACAAAAGCCACATCTACACTAGTAAATTATACATGCTCAGAACCAGTTTTGGATGCAGAAGTCAACTGGCATAGATCGGTCTACCTCCTTATAGGGAATTTCTTTTAACTTCCAAAACTGGGTGGCCATATCCAAACTGCCTACTGAGAGTTGTCTTTGGCCCATGTCATCTCCTGAACTGTTCCCAGAAATTGTCTGAGGATGTGATGGTTAAGCAGAGCCAAAATTGTGCTAGAGACAACTCTAACAATTTAAATTCATAGGCAGTTACATTCCAGAGCCCAGGAATATTTTCTGGCACTGTTTAGCTTAGAATTATGGTCATAGTCATTAAATTCTTTGGAGTGGACTGAACTTAATTTGGTCAAATACCAAAAGAAGAAGCAGATCTTATTGTGTTTCACTCTGAGGAATATCTCCATGGCTTTATCCTCAATTTAGCCTCTATTCACTGTGTTGGCTGACAGTTCTGGGTGAAGGGAAATAATCCCACACTTGTCTCCTGCATGCTTTTCCATAAACAAAGCTTTCAGTTTGAAAAGAAGACATACATATATATAACCAATAAATACAACTAAAAGACAGTGTGCATTTGTGAACTGCCCAAATGATTCCTAATATCTGAGATATGAATCAGGGCACTCTCAGCATGATTTTATGCACAGGTAAAGTTACTTTATCTTTAGACAAAAGGAGGTTAGGCTCCTAAGATTGTCCTTTATATTAGAGTTCATTTTTAGTTTGAATCTTGCTATAGGAGTGAAAAAAAAAAAAAAAAAAAAAAAAAAAAATGGTTATTATTATTGCCCAGCCCAGATGTGGATGGATAAATAAGTAATGGGAGAAAAACACTGAAATTTATAGATTCTGTTCTGTTGAATATATATATATATTTGGGGGATTAACTTTTTGTTTGTATGTTTGTTTGTTTGTTTGTTTGTTTTTCTTTTAGAGTAGTCCTAGATATCTTGGGTTGTTTTTTAACAACTTCTTTTGTGGTTCTAGAGACCTTCTTCCTTCAGATAGTGGAAACTACTGTTTCAGCTAAAGATATTTCAAAGAAACATTAAAAAAAAAAAACTCTTCACATTGTCTCATCTTATTATAAATAAGACAGGACTGATGGTGTGATCAAAGTTTACAAATCAACAAAATGCTTAGTACAATCTTAAAAAAAAAAAATAAAAAGTTTCAATCAGTCAGTGACTGGAGGATGTCACTCATGATTTTATACAAGAACTTCCAGGCTAAAAAAACACACTCAGAAAAGTGCTTCTGATTAGAGGCTCATCAGTATCAGTACTTGTGACTTAGTATGAACTTGTTCAAAAGTCTCAGCAGTTATTTAAGAAGTAACAGCAAGATCACTGAAAGCATTTATCATGCTGTATCCTTTAAAAGAAAAAGAGATTTTTTTTAAAAAAAAAGAGTTTTTTTTTTTTTTTTAAATTAAAAGTAATAATAATAATAATAATCATTACATAGGAGCTTTGAAATCTGGCCATAAATTTTCTGGAAAACCATTAGCATTGCATTGAGAATTATATTTGTATCTACACTTTCAAAAGAAGTGAATAATTTCTATTGATTGCTCTGGAAAACAAAATATATAAGTGTCAGACATTCCCACATGTCTTGGATATCTGGGCAGCTGCCTTTTATGGTGAAATACAAGTTGATAGTGTTGTTTTTGGTGGAATGCCAAACTTGGTGGAAAGTCTATATTGCCCCCACCCACCAATAAAAAAAAAAGGAGAGAAAAGCCACAGTGAGTGCATTTTAACTCATAATTGAAATTTTCATCTCTCTAATTAGAAGCACCCATTAAAATAAAAAGGCACATAAAATGCAATTCCTACAACATTATAAAATGTGCTTTCACTCAGGCTCTCTATATCAGTATCTCTAACTGCAGTGTAACTAAAACCTAATAACCTCATTTTTAATTAGCTGGGTTTGTGGCATTTTGCACCCATCTCACAGTTGTTCTTTCTACAGTGTATATCATTATTAAGTCAGTGTGTCTTCAATGTCTTTAAGCAGGTCTTAAAAATATTTTGCTTTCTTCTTCTTTTTCTTTCTCATGAAAATAGTTCTCAAAAACCTCCTATTCATTAACAAAATTAAAAAAAAAAAAAGTCTTAAAAGTGATCTTAAACACAGCATGAGTGATTCTTATTTTATTTAGCTATTCTTTTTATACTGCCATTATTTGATTTTTTTTTAAGCCAATATAATAGTATAACAACATATTTTAAAAATATTATGGTATTTCTGTCTGACTGTCCTAAAAATCATTAAGGTGTGAGTTTTAAAAAACAGACCACAAATATTGCCTGTTGGTTTATTTGATGTCAAAACAGGGTTGAGCAATTACAAAGAGAATACAATCTATCGTGCTAACGTGGCTTTCAGTTTTCCTACTACATGCATTAAAGAAATCCATGAAATGCACTTCTCCTGCACCTCCCAAAGTACCAGAAAAAGGAAGAGGAGAGGAGAGGCGAGGAGAAGAGAGGCGAGGAGAGGAGAGGCGAGGAGAGGAGAGGCGAGGAGAGGAGAGGCGAGGCGAGGCGAGGCGAGGCGAGGCGAGGCGAGGAGAGGAGAGGAGAGGAGAGGAGAGGAGAGGAGAGGAGAGGAGAGGAGAGGGGAAGGAAGCGGATGGGAGGGGATGGGAAAAAATATATAAAACCCTCATTCTTTTCATTTAAAAATAGACATATTTAACAATTCCTCATTGTTAGTTCCATGTCTTTGTTAGAAGAGGAGAATTAGGAGAATTGTTCATGCTGCTGTTTTTATCTTGAAGGATTTTGCTCTTGATTAATAAAATATGATGATATCTCCTGCATGTAGTTTTCTACCTATACCACTTTCTTCAAAGCTACATAAGCACACAGAGGCAATGATTGTTATATTTTTCTTTAAGACATCTGTCTTTGAGACATCTCTACATTGTATTGAGGAAAGTAAATGCCCAATATTGAACCAGCCACTGGATTTTTTTCCTTTCAAGATTTTTTTTTTTTCCTTTCCTTTATATATTTAACAGGTTAAAGAAAGCAGAAACACAAGAGGAGAGGGATGGTTGTACATGTGAGTGCTTTTAAACATTTATCTTTACTATACAAGTTAGGATGTTGGTTTCTAGAAGATACTCCACATACAGCTTCATCCAGAAGGCGACTTAAAATAAAAATTTCAGGTTCTTCTAAATTGCTCTCTGAGAGATTTTATCATGTGCCTTATAGGGAATGTCTATCATTTGGCAGTATTTGTACACCATGTATAACCTGTCAAATCAAATTTGATAAAAGAGTTATAGGCTTTTGAATTCAAACCATAAATGTAATACAGGGGATGCATCATTTTCCTCATAAAAGTTTTTCCTTGGAAAACCCTGTGCTTCCATTTTTTTCTGTGATCTGTACAACAACACCTAGATCAATTTCACCAACAGCCTTTTACAGAAATGCAAGATCACCGTCACAAAGATAATGCAATACTGAAGAAAAATGGGATTCTCTCTATTTTGCCTCATATGAATCTCAAGTAAATGTGCTGCTTTGTATTTTGTCCCTTATTCATTTCTTAACCCTCACTGTCTGTTGAGTTTTTCTACATTTCTCTTCTTCTGTATTTGTTGTATTTTTTGTTTGTTTGTATATAAGATGGATTTAAAATCATGTTTTTGATGTGTCCTTGAGTAGATTTCTATAATTAGAAATTATAAATGGGGATATATTCTTAGGTTATGAAGTTTACTTTTATTGACTTCAACAGAAGGTTTAAGTTCAACTTCCTCTTATCTGATTATATTTAACAGAATTGTGGGAATTCATTGTGCTATAAAAATGGACCTTGCTGCTTGCTGGCATACACCAGAACATTTAAATAAAAATAGCAATGAAAAGCCAACCAAATGTTATTTATGTCAGATAGAAGCCAATGAAAACTAAGGCTTTCAGGGCTAGACAGGAAAGGTCGATTTTTAAATTTTCTCTCTCTCTTTTTTTTTTATATATATATATATATATGACAGAATGACACACTCTTCACTCAGCCACTCAAGCTGAAGAATGACTGAAGAACCCTGTGAAGGTCAAACACATTTTCACCCAACTGATGCTTTTTTAAAACTGACTTGACCCTCCTTGTGCATTTCTGCACAGCATGGAAGTTAGAGTTGCAGCTCCAAATTAGGGGAAAGTGTGGTGAGATCTTCCTTTCATAAAGCTTTTTTTTTTTTTTTTTTTTTTTTTTTTTTTTTTTTGTATTAAGCAGAACAAATTCCCTATAAGCAGAACTGTAATTTCCACATTGGAATGCATTCTGCCTATAATGATCTTCTTGGCAGAAAGCACTGCCATTTCACAAATGGCCCCTCAGAGCTCCCAAGAGCTAAGCAAAAGTTTACAGATATAAAATGAGAGGGAAACTAATACAGGCCCTGATTCTGCAGTGGACATCTAGGGTACAATGGAGGCAACATTATCAAATCAGAAAAGCAGCACTTTGCTCACAGTATGCAACAGTAGACATGGCAACGTGAGACGGAGAGAAAAGGAGACTTGGACCCATTGTGGGTGAGCACAGAAGTGTGAAACTTAAGTGAATACCCAAAAAAATTTAGTAGATAAAAGTAAATTACAAAATTTTGTCTTTACAGGGGAAAACAACAACAAAACAAAACAAAAACCACAAAACTCACAGAACACACAGAAACACTATATTTAGACTTGAAAAGTCCCCAAATTCCCTGAAACACTTCCTCAACTTATCTTTCTCCTCTGTAACACTTGACTTTCCTACGCTTTCAGAAAACAAACAAAAAAATAAACAAAAACCAAATGAACAAAAAAACCCCACAAAATAACAGAAAAAAAAAAAAGACCACACACACACACAAAACAAAGAAACAAACAAAAAAAACCATGTATTCAACTTCTGTTGTTCAAAGACCAAAGGTGTTAGCTGTATGTTAACATACATCAGGTAACAGGTCTTTGCACAGCTGACTTACTATTTCCAGAGCAGGAAAACTGAGATGCCAATGGGATCAGAAGGCTTAACAGGCCTCACATTAAAAGAAAACTCACTGGAAGAAGGATGTTGCTCTTCTAAGACCTGCTTCATAACTTATCATCTTACAGAGCTTTCACGTGACTGTACATGTTTCCTCATAATAGCAATCAACACCTCAGAGGTTAAGCTCTGTTATCTATCTATATTCTCAAACATCTGGTGACTGTGAGCATGAAGGACTGTTGGACTAAGGAAAAGTCCAAATGTGTTCTAACAAAAAGAAGCAGTACAGGAAGGTACGAAGAAGTTCAGTGCTAAAAAGCATACTTTACAAAATGCCCATTCTGGTAAGGTTTCTGTTATACTTTGTGCTACAGAAACAGAAAGAAAAGTGTGTGAGTGTGTGTGTGTTGGGGGGGGGGGGGGGGCGGGGGGGAAGGGGAAGAGGGAGGCTTATTTTAAACTAGAAAATACTTGAGAAAGATTCTCTCAGCAAACCTGTCCTGACAATTCTGATCATGGCTGTGTCTCTCCATTGTATTCCTTGGCATGATAAAAATTAGAAATTAGACAAAAACTAGAAGACAAAATGTTGCATAGTACCTTAGATGCTCTAAGCCTTGCAATGCTAAGGACATTCCACCTGTAACCTGCCTTTCACCTGCAACCCAGTAACCTGTCATTGACCCACCCTGAAACTGCTGCAGCAGTGTCTTCACCATGACATCCCAACTGCTATTATCCACACCAGCTTGCATTGGTGGATCTGGCCTTTTCTTTGGTTTCTTCTGCAAAGTCATCACCTTTGAGGTTTAAACAATCAAGTTCTTCACCTGCCTCCTCACCCTTTTTCCTTGTAGCTATTAGTCTATACTTTCCTGCGTAAATCCATTCACCCTTCACCCTGTAGGTTTTAGTTTAAAGCTTCATATTAAAACAAGCATAGCTTAGCAGGAAATGGATAATAATCATTTAAAATAAATATTATCAATAAGAAGCATTCCAAAACTTAATTACTGTGCAACACCTGCACCCAGTAAGGAATGTTCCAACCAGCACCAATATTGTCACAAACAACTTCCAATGAATAGATTGAAAAAAATATAGTTATCCTAAGGAGAAAGCAAGAAAAAAAAAGACCTTTTCACCATTGTCACCTTGCTCATTGTCACCACCTGCTGCTTTAGAGAGGCTGCTCAGAGGAGGAGGCTAATTTGAGTAGCCCATCACTTTTCTTCCAACCTGGAGGAGTGGGGTTTCCTTCATCTCTCTTCTCCTCTTTTTTTCATCCACATCACTTGCCTCCCCTAGGGCAAGTTTGAAATTTATGTATGTCATCTGTTATGGACTGTACAAATGAACTGTATTGTCCATCAGAATCTGTCTGAACTTCCACTGTGCAACAGAAGATGGGGTATTACAAGTTGGGGCTGGGTAGAGAGCAGTTAGGAAAGCTGAAGTGGAGATGGATCTCTCTGCATACCATTTCATGTCCTCGGTTTGACTTGGATCATTACATTTGTGCCACAGTCAAATATCTGCTGGGGATATATGAATCATAAAATAAATAGTTTATTCAAAAGTGAGAAACTTCCCTTCGGCCTTCTAACCCACAATCTGAATCAGTAATGTGAAGATCAGGGGTCATCATATCTCCAGTCTGACTGTTTTGCTGATGATACCTACTCAACCTGTTGTGTTCTTAAACTTAGTCACATCTTGCAGGAAAATATTAGGCAATTGAGGAGTATAAATGCCGAAGTCCAGTGTATCTCTGGGAAGTATAAAAAGTGCTGCTACAAGTATTTTGAAATTACTTGCTGCTACAAGTATTTTGAAATTACTCCAGCAAATTAAACTTCTGTAGGAATCTTTGCTGTGGGGTTTATTTGAGGAAAGGAGTAGGGTAGGTATTAACCTATGCAACTCACTACAACAGGAGTTTTTTTTTTTTTTTTTTTTCCTACTACAAATGCTGATTTCTGGAAATCATTTTCATGAGTATTTGTCAGTTATGATAAACTTTGACTTTGATTAAAAAGTAGGAAAAAAAAAAACACCAAGCAAGTAAAATCAAATGGAGACCATTTACATGTTGGAGATTTTTTAAATAATAATAATAATAATAATAAATTGCTCTATTTAATCAGAATGTTAAAAAATGAATATAGATAGAAACTAAATGAACTGTTTCACTGGTTGCTGCAAACAATACTCCCCAATCTGAAAAAATATATATATATATATATATATTAAAAAAATCAGGCAATATTTCAGAACAAAATCTGATTTCAGTATATTTCTTATTGCAACATCTGTTCTTGTGAGGACTTACTCCAGCTATTGTTCAAGTACCACAGAATAACTGCACCAGAAGTAAACACATTCTTGACTCTTTAATCCAATGAAAATAAAAGAATGTGATTTGCACAAGGATAAGCCACATTGTTTTCACATTGAATCACCATTTACAGTTGCAAACTGAAGTCTTCTTTTTCACTGCATGATGTTATGGATGTAAATACTAGCTATTTCAGGAGTTTACAAGCTTACCACATCATTGCCAGCTGTTACCTTCACTTCCTATGTAATATGGTAACTAGTAACAGGAGCTCTTTAGTCTGATACAGAACAAATTTAACAGCTAATGTAAAACACCATAATTCTTGATCATCTTAAACCACTCAGCAAAGCAGCACTTGGTTAACACTTCTTCAGTCATATCTCATAGTGACGTTGGAAAACAGTGCCTAAAACAAGGACGGTCCCTATGATGGCAAGACCACAGTTTATATTTTCCCACTTTTCTCTTAGGGACGTTGTGAAGAATGAGAAATTGATGGATGCAAACAATATTCAGTTAATCATATTTTATATTTAGAGTTCAAGAAAAGCTTTTGAAAGGGAAAATAAAATGTAGTTTACAGGAACTCAATGTTATTCAGTGTAGTTTACTCAGAAGAATATGGTGAGCTGAAAAAAAAAAAAAAAAAGTAATTCTCAAGTTGTATAGCAAGGTGCATAGCTGTGTTTTAAAACCCTTTACAAATATGTATGAGACCGTTTTTACTTTCAGAGAAGAATGAAGTATGATGTCATTTTAGGATCAAAAATTATTTCAGCTTCATGGTTAGAAAAGTAGACGATGAATACCGGAGAACACTGATCCCTGGGTTTTCTATGGATCAGATGAATGCTCAGACTGTTAGGTAACTGGGAAATAAATAAATAAAAAGACATTCAGGAAAAGGTTTAGTCTTCTCTTGGTGCTTTTCTGTGAGAAAGAACTAACCTATCTCTGTTTCTACCCTGAAGGAGCTGAGTACTGTTCCACAAATGTGACTCAATGGTAGACAGAAATACCCCCAAATACCCCATTCCTCTCTAGGAATGCATGTCTATGTTCCACTCTTTCCCTATCAAATCTATTATATTATACGGCATGCATAACTAACTCCCTCTTATAGTATCAGAGGGCTTTGCTTATGGATTGTCACCTCAAATCTATGTCTAGCTTAAGATCTTGCTGATGTGCTGAGCATTACACGTTTGTCTTCTTCTACTCAGATATCAGGAAGTAAAAATACTTGAGGGGATGTGGAGGCTGTGCAAGCAGTGGTATAGCTAGCATTGGTTGCTGCTCAGCTCATCCACAGAACAAATTAACTGAAGAATTCCTGAATGCTCTTCTGTAGTACTTAATGTACTGCTGACACCAAACAGCATTTCAGGAAGGTTATTCTGTTCTTTTAGTTTGTTCTCATGTGTTTTCTGTCAAATCCATGCACTCTGAATCCTGCCAATGAAAGGTATAATTCACAATGAATATAAATAATTATATGATGCTTAAGAATTGGGCTGGTTTAGATGCAGCTCTTGAGGAGTTAAAATGCTGTTTGTATAGCAAGGCTGTATAACATTAGAAGTTATGGGACAAGTTTTGCTGGTCAGTCTGAACCCATAGCTAGAAGTGAGTCCAAATTGCTCAG
This sequence comes from Heteronetta atricapilla, assembly GCA_011075105.1. Taxonomy (NCBI): domain Eukaryota; kingdom Metazoa; phylum Chordata; class Aves; order Anseriformes; family Anatidae; genus Heteronetta; species Heteronetta atricapilla. The sequence goes on from CM021763.1 coordinate 6,559,914, forward strand.
TTTTAGATGCTGGAATCTCACTGTATTCCCAGCAGTTGATGGGGAAAGAAACCTTGGATTGAGGAAGACAAAACTATTATTTTCTGGGACACCACAAGAAAAACTTTCTGTGAATTAGCTTTGGTAATGAATTCTCTTAAGAACAGAATGTCTCAGGAGATTTCTGGTAAGTTTTGTTGCTAGCTGTGACTAAAATACTGCAAGGGAAAAAATACCATCTTTCCACACAGCTGTTGTTACAATTTCTCTTCAAACCCCAGCCAATGCCAGGGATTGCAGATGAGAGTAAAATGGGGAATGTGTGTCAGAAGTACATTATAGAACTGTAATGAGCTTTTATCAGCATGAATTTGGAGGAGCTGTACTGCTTAGATGCAGCAGAGCTGTGGGGATAGGACAACATGTGTTGCTGTTCCAGTGACATTAAAGCAGGGATCTCTGAGCAGAGCCCATGCGGTGAATTGAACTCTGTATACAAATAATTTTCATTACACCAAAGAATGCTGAAGTCACTAGTTTGGCTTTCAGAAGATTTGGATTTCAATACTTTCTTGGGATTTCAGGCTCTGGCCTGCTTTAGATGCAAGAGGTCAATTTCACCCCGTGTACATCGAGCAGTCAGCAGCCAACAAAGTGATTCTAGTGCCAGACTTCTGAGGCTATATTAAATTATCTTGTGCCTTTTTCATGTTGTTGTCATCGTCATTTTTTTCCTTGTCATTTATGATTTTGCCCCTGAAAGTTCCAGTTTCACTCTTTCCCATGATGCATGTATATGACCCTATTCTAGTTTTGTTTCTGGATTATTGTGGACCTCATCTGATTCCATGATTTCTTTGACTTCTTGATTTTTGCCCTGAACTCTGTCTTGGTCCTGAAGAGGTTACATGTGGGCACTTTGGGACCTTTATCCATAACTTTGTAGAGATGCTAGGAACTAAATTTCTCTTTTTATTCAATAGTCTTCATCTTTACTCTTCCCTGTTTTCAGGAAAAAGAAAAAAAAAGTGTCCCCAATTCAAGATTTGTTTGTAATTTTAACTCACTCACTGCTAATTAAACTCCAATAGTTAGTGAACGTAACAAATCCTATTATTTATTCATTTCTTACTCTACAGTTCTGCAGCATCCCTCCATTTTTCTTACAGGTACCTAGGTCTAAATTCATTTGGCATTTAATGCTTATCAATGCCTAACTAGGATCTGTGGCACTGCTTTATATGACTTCAAGAACCTCATCTGATTGGTCATCACATGTGACAAAGTCAGTAGATGGTGTTTTCCTGAAGAAATGGATGACTGAAGAAAAACAGTGGTATGGTGACTTCCCTTTCACAATCACTACTGCTAGGACAGAGATGGATGTTCATGACTGACTGTCCCTCAAAAACTGGTTTAGTGATGAGAAGATTCATCTTGGATGTAGAAAACATCCAGGGTCTATGTCAAAAAAAGGCTTCCACCCTCCAGCTCCCACTATCCAGGATCGTGCCATGCTCCTCATATTTGTGAGGGGTGAGAAGGAGATGTTCTCTCCACACCTGGAGATGGATATGGAAGATTAATGAAGCAAGAAAAAGAGAGTGCTAAAGGTAGATCAGTGATTAAAAGCAGTCTGTGGATGAGAGAAGCACTTCATTGAGGGCCTCTTATCTCCTCTTCCTCAGCTAACCTTTGTTGAAGAGGAGGAATTTTGCCCAATGGGAGTATTTCAGGGCAATGATCTCCTTGCAATGATCTCCTTCTGGACAAAGAGTGAACCCTCCCACAGGATCCTGAAGTTCTCATCTCCCAGGCCCACATCTTCAATAGACAGAAAAGACTGAAACAACTCCCCAGCCTGGAAGAGTTCGTGTACAATGTACGCACACAATGCAAGGGAGCAGAAGGAGACTGCAGACTGATGGGGGGGAGGGGGACACACTGCAAATGCCAGACAATTATGATTAGTGTAGACAATTATGATTATAATTTAGCTGTAAGATCCCCAAAGCCATTAACATGATACCACATTTTCCTGCCAAAAAAAAAAAAAAAAAAAATCCAGAAAGGAAAATTCAGTGGCTAAGCAGCAGTGCTGAAACCCAGGGGTAAATGTTTGCCTTGAACATGTCTAAGCCACACAAGAGAGACTACTTAAATGAGTCTCTGGCCCTTAGTTATGTCAGAAATGAGAGAGAAGGGGTATTTTTTTTTTATTTTATTTTTATTTTATTTTTAACTCCCCAACTGATGAAGAGCAGTGTGGGAGAGGCATGGGGGAGGGAATAAAGATATTCCAGGGTGAAATAAGATTTCTGAGGTTTCTTTTGTTTGAAAAGCTAGCTAGAGGAAAGCACATTTCCCCTTCTCTCTCCCAAAGATGGAGCTGTTGCAAAGGAAGAGAGGCAGTTTGAATGCACACACACATACACACACAAAGTTCTGCATTCTGCAGCAGGACTTTGAGGCTTCTCTGAAAACAAGTGTTTTCTTTCTGTAAGGAGAAGTAAAAAACTGTATTATTATAGCAGCTTCATTATTGCAAAATTCTACCAAAACACAACGACTGATATTAAGTATCTAACCCCTCTTAATTGTCTATTTCATGGGCTTTAGATTTCTGCATTGCTAAAATAACCATCTGAAGACAAGACTTAGATTCATTTTGTTTTATTAGTATTATTATTTCCTTACAATAATAATAACACTTTACATTTATACAGCACCATTCATCCACAGATCCAGACAATAAGGACTGGATTGCTGCTATTATCCTATCACACCCCACTAATGAGAAGGGATAGAAAATTCACAGGTGAGCTGAGATTTGAGGAGAAATTTGCTGGAACCTTGAAGACCAGGAATGTTGCATAAAGAAAGGTAACTAAAACAAACAAACCAAAAAAAAAAAAAAAATTCTTTGTTGATAAAACTTTCCAAAAAAATATTGGCATTCCAATTCTCAACAGAACATTAATTAGTGATAGGAACCCCTTAATAATGTTTTCTGAACAGTTCTGAATCTAAGAAGTTGGGGGGCTGTTTTGATTTCTTCTGAAATATATATTCTAGTTGAAGGACAGCTAAAGAAATGTAGAAGAAGGGAAACTTGTTATACAGAACAACTGACATGATGGTCAAAAGGTCCCCACTTTGCTTTTAAAATCTATGAATAAATGAAAGATCTGATGTTCCTCAAGTCACTTACTCATGGAGCGATGTGACTGGGAACGATGTCAATGAGTACAGGTAGGTCTGCAGGTAGGTCTGCCTCATCTGCTCCTTTCCTTACAGCCTAGATAGAGATAAGAAATGCACTGACTTCAATAAAGAAATCCTGCAGGAAAGTAGAAGCATATAACACAGAGATGACATTTTCCCTTTGTTGTGTGTGAGGTTTATTCTGCCCAAGCAGGCTACAACACACTCACATAAAGAAGAGGGTGTCGACACACTGGTTAGATATGGTATTATTGATTGTTGTCCCATTATCATTGTTTCTACATGTGAAAATTGAGGTACAGTTTAACAGTACCTCAGATTGCTATAAAATGAATTATGTGATCTCATCATCTCTGACTTTTTTAATATAAGGAGGAAAAATCAGACACTTTTCGGTTACTATTATTTGCAGTCTTAACCAAGAAGTTCCTATTCCTTTTCACTGGCATATAAAGAAAACTACATGACTCAGATGAACCTCATACAAGGTATTTTTGGGCTGTGAGAGGCAGAGAGGTCCATTCCTGTAAACTCTAACACACATGGGACAGTCAACCTCAAATTCAACCACTGTCCTTCAGAAGTCAACAACGTGAAAGCCAAAGTCAGTCTGTGTGGGCAAGTACAGTCAACAAGCAAATACTCTTCAGAGGACATGAGCATCAGTGTGCAAGGTGCAAGACCTCCATCTTCTCAGACACAAGAAAGCTGAGCAGTGTGACACAACCCATCCATGGAGAAGTCAGGAAGGGAAGCCAGGACTTGATTCCCAGGCTCCTCATCTAATCCTCAGTCACATTTTCTTTCTTCATTGGTTTGGTTCAGTAGCTCCACGTGCTGTCTTCTGCACCTGACACAAAGGGAAAAAAAAAAAAAACAAAAACAAAAACAAATTGATCACAGGGATGGAAGCAGATAATAAAAAAACACACTGCTTATTTTTAAAACTAAAAACAAAGGAAAATGTTCATTTGACCTGGCACATGGCTCTACCCTTCAGTGGTGCTATTATTCCCACCTTAGTCTTTCCACTTTTTCTCTCACAAGCAGGAAAGAAGTAACACAGTGATGTTTTATGCCACAGAGACAAAGAGGTATTGATCCTTTTTGCCTCTGGAAAAGGTTTCTAATAATTTCTAGATATATTGTAGATTGCAGTGGTGCTATCTTTAATTAAAACATGACACAGGATATAAAGCAATTATTTTGGTGTATCTGTGGTTTTTTGTTTGTTTGTTTGTTTGTTTGTTTTTCTTTTTGTTTTAATATGCTGTGGTACCAGATCAGATCTGATGGCTTGTGACTTGAATCCACAGAAAGCAGAAAGAGAGAGGAGGAATATTTGCTTTTGTGTTTGTTATTTATGGTAGTTAAATGTGATATTTTGGACTTATAATCAAAAGACTTTGTCATCTGCAGCTTCTTAACCCCTTTGCTCAGGGACAACTGCAGAGAAAAAAAAAGAAAAAAAAAAAAAAAAAAAAAAAGTAAAATCCTATGTCCAAAGAATATGTATGCTTGCATCAACAAAACACATTTCTCTGTCAGC
>CM021763.1:6564766-6575276 GCA_011075105.1 Heteronetta atricapilla
AAGAATATGTATGCTTGCATCAACAAAACACATTTCTCTGTCAGCAGTACCCCTTTGTAATGACTGTAGTGACATCCAGGCCTTGGCCCTGTGAATTTGGGAAATAGCTGTTGGCACAATACAAGGGATGATATGAACTCAGAGTGAACCTCTTTCTACACAAAGTTATTTAGGCAGAAAGAGAAATGAAGAATTGACTTCCCTGTTGCTGCAGTGTGATCAGAGATTCATTCCAGGCAAAGCAGTGTGTCAGATCCCCAGCCTAGCCACTCAGCTGGGAACAGTTACATACTGGTCAATTTTTAGAAAGAGACATTGACTTCTTCATTTTCATTCTTTCTTATGATGGTGGAAATACTATCACTTTTGATTTACCAATGAATTGTTAAGGATTCTCCAAGTTCTCTGTGGAGGGATAGCTATATCTCAGATTAAAATAGCTTTCCTAGAAACTCACCCAGATACAATTTTGCTGTTCCATATGTTGGATTCAGTTGGTTTTAGGCCTTCAGGATGAGGAAAAAAGGATGGGTGCCATGAGTTCAAGGTACTTTGGTCACATGTAGAATTTTATGTTCTCTCTACTTTATAGATAAATACCCACTGTTAAATGCAAATGCATCAACCCTGAGTTTTGCTTTGTCCAACATATTAATTATACTTCTTTCTAGAGCTCCAGCCTCACAGGCATTCATTTTTTTTTTATTATTTTTTTTTCAGGAACATGTAGAAATTGAATCAAAGAAACACTTTGCAGAACAGGTCTATACAAAACAAGTGGTTTTCTCATTAGCAGTACAAAAGAATTGTGATGTATGGTTAGAAAGGAGCACATCTCCATGCAGCCTGTGAGTCTGTGCATGTCCATATAGTAGTTATAACCCACTGCAGATTCAACCAGACCCATAGTCTCCTCACCCCCAGTCTCAGGACCCCTGTCTCCTCACCCCCACTTGCACAAATACAGTGGTAACCTACCAGGGGAGAAAAAGACCCTTCTAGCCTTCTAGAAAAAGACCCTTCTCATGAACCTTTGTCTAAGTTCTTGCACTCAGAAGACCTTCACTCCCTACTACATGATCTTTGAGATGACTGTAAGCCTAGATAACAGATTTTTTTTTTTTTTCCTAAGATCAGCGAGGACTTACCTTAAAAACTTTAAAAACTGAGGTAAGAGGGTAGGTGTTGTTATTTCTTAGCTTGAGATTAGTTTGTTATAACATGTTGGTTGACATGCTCTTAAACTAACCCTTCTTGTGGTATCTGAATAAGATTTCTATTTTATTATGGTCATGATAGGAAAAAAGGCAGCGATTGTTGCTTGTATTTACTTATATAAATGACATCAGCTTGGATGAAATCTCCTAGAAATCTCTCTGTATATACTTCCCTCTTACATGGACATGTTCTTTCTTTCTTGTATATTTTATTCAATAGTAAAATTAAATACAGTAAAGGTTTCAAGTTATATCTTTATCCAATCTTTGAAAAGGATACTGATTTCATATGCCAAAATGATTAGTCAAGTGATAAGTGAACTTGCATATACTTCTGGTTCAGATAAATGCTGACAAACACCAAAGGATGTTTATTCAGAATTTACCTGAGCTAATAGAATCTCTTGAATTGGAAAATTTGATCTGAAAATATTTTAGGAAGAGAGCTGTCTCTTGAGAATCTCAGTACTGCATCCTCCTTCCCAAACCTACAGGAATTCAAAAATGTGGGTAGCAAAGAGTGTAAATTTTGTGAACTTCCATGAATGATCAGTTTGTGTTGAGGTCACAAACTTGGAAACATGTTAGAGAGGAATAGGCTCTTATTTTACCTGAATCCATTCTGTCTAAACTTGTCTCAAGCAAAACAGTTAGAGACACACAAAGATATACTACACAAGCAAATAAATAAAACATTTGACTAACACAAACAGGAAATTCTGGGCAAAAGGAAACACACAAACTACCCTTGTTGTTCTGAGATTTACAGATCCATATTTCACACATGCCCTACTGCTTTATTCATACTGTTAAGGGAGAGAGAAGCAGCCTGTAACCATCAACACCCATCATTAAATCATTGCAAAAACTCTCCTGTTAAAGAGACAGAGTATATACATAAATATAAATACATACATAAAAGTGCAGCTGTGTTCATATTTATCATATGTTGTGTATAGGTGTGTGGAAATATTAAAAGTTCCTTGAGACTGTTTAGCTTGAGTGTATCCAGTGCTGCCACTTGAAAGAAAGGTTTTCTGTTTGCCACATGAAAACAACCACAGCATAGCAGAAAAGACTAAACAGAAAAGGCAAGAAATCTGAAGGATTTTCCTGAGCAGGGGTAAAAAAGAAAGGAAAGCAAAGTATCAAACATTGGGTGTAAACTAAAATACCAGGGAATGAACTACAGGAACCAGTGTAAACTACACCATGGAATTTCTGTGAAAAAGAAACATATTTTACTTGAACAGGAAATAATGATTTATTTTTGTGTTCTAGAAGAAATCTCAGGAATGTCCCACATACCTGGTATATACGTAGAGGAGCAGATCAGAACATGCAGGAGAAAGGATAAGCAGAAACAAATGACAACAACAACACCAAAATGCTGAAAAGTGGAAATAAGAACAGTGATAAAGATGGGTACTGTAGATATAAAAGCTTGCCTAAGGATCTTAATCCTGAAAGCTCCAGTGTGACAAACCCCATTAGCTTGTGTGTGCATATGTATCTGGTCCAGATGACCTCTGGGGGACATTTAACTCTCTCCCTGCTAGTAAAAAACAAAAACAAAAACTCCTACTCCTTTGTAACAGTGAAGAGCTTGCTTGCAATCTTGAGAAATTAGGGAAGGAAAGTATTGCCACACTTCCTTCAAAAGCATTATTAGCTATACGAAAATTCCTGTTTTCAACCATAACATTTAGAAAAAGAACAAAGACTCTCAGAGATGAGCAGACATAAAATACAATCTACTTCCCTTATAAGTTTTGTTTTGGTCTATGTTCTTAAAAGTAAGCTAAATTCCTAAAGCTCTTGCCTGCCTTTACCTGCTACTCTTTCAAAATACTCCTAGACTTATTAGAAAAAAAAAATAAAATAAAAAACAGCATTTCAAACTTTCATGCTATTATTTGTGAACCCTCCAAAGCAGTAAATCACCTGTTCATTGGCACACTGTAGGGAGGCTGATTGGGATACTCAGCACTAGACTGTAAGTAAGTGCAAATTTAACCTGAGTGATAGCAGTGTGTTGGAGCTGTTGTGGTGCCTGTTGTGACTCTAGGCATACATTCAGGGAATAAAGGGAAGTTCAAACATTCAGGGATGAAACAGCAACTGTCATGAGAAAAAAGTGAAAGGGAAAGAAGAAAAAGAAAACAAAACAACAACAAAAACTTGTAATTCAATCGTTATACACTCTAAAACTTCTGATTTTGAAATTCTTAAGAAACTTCTCAAGTAGGTAGCCAGAAGTCTAACGACTCCTAAAAATATTAAAACAAAGGCACTGAAAAGAAAGGAATGAATTACCCATAAAAGAATTCATAATATATCTTATCGATGCAGCTTCAGATGGGAGTGTAATTTATGGGTAGAAGATAAAATGTAGGAGTTTGGTAAGATTAAGGACTATTTTTCAAGTTTTATATAGAAACATCCTTAAGAATATTAGGATTTTTTTTTGTGAATCACTGACTTGAACTGAGTATACATTTCTCTGAAAACAAACCAAATACTGAAAATGCACATCAGGCAGTAGTATAGCGAAGAAAGTTAAATTTGTCACTTACTACAAAGGAAAATTATTATATATATATGTATGGTATTGTTTTACAACCCATCTGAGATTTATCTTGTTATGATGATAAGGATGTAAATCTTACAATGTATGTGTTTACACACTCACACAATACAAAGGATAACTTCTATCCCATATTTACCATCCTATATTTTTGGTAGTCAGAATATTTGCTACAATATGAGCTGTTAAAAAAGTAATCTAAAGGGCCCCTTGTCCCTAACACTTCTGTGAATAAGTAAAGTACACTCTAAATGCTGTAAGAGGATGAAGATGCACCTCTGAGCAAATCACCCACATCCAGAAACCACTGGGGAGATTTGAAAGACCATCCCATCTTCTCTAATCTCACCTTTTAACTATTTTGGTTGTCCGATATTCCAGACTCTGAAAAAACACTCAGAGGTTGAGATAACATTTGCTTATAAGAAAATAAGATGTTCTTCACTGAATGCGATGATCTTTTTTATACCAAATAAGGAGTCATTCCAAAAATTCTGGCCCCAGACTATATGACTTCTGTACATATCACTTGAAATTTTCTTCATACTATTTTTTGAAAAGTATTTGTATACTTCTGTATACCATTTTTATAGCACCTTTGTGCTATAATACTTGTATTCATCCGAAGTAAGTTTAGGATATTAGTCAGTATCATTGTCATAATATTGATCATGGCATAAAGTCAATAGACAGTGCTGAAGGGTGGAGAAGGGGAGAGGAAGAAAAGGAAAATTAACAAATCTGTGCCAGACAGGAGAAGGTTTTTCTCAGTAAAATGCATTGTACTGAAGAAAGCATAATAATTCCCAAATGCTGAAATGGGAGGTATCATGCATTGAGAAGTGCCCTCATTGTGTCTCAGGAGCTGTTGCATTTTGTTGATGGGCAAGATGATGTGAGAGTTTTTGACTTCTTTATATGTTTGTCTTGCTGGAGGTGAAATAGTTAAACAGGTGGATCCAAAAAATAAAAAAATAAAAAATAGATGAGGTCAAAATGCTCAAGAGGAAATAAAGCTCTCCCTATTGCTGATGATAAGCTGTACAGAAAATTCTTTCATCAACTGTTTATCTTGCACCTAAAGCCTTGAAAAAAATATTATAGCTATAAAGAGTTTTAAGTAGATGGACAAGGCTTATGTTGGTTCATGAATTCAGTGCGTAATTCACCACCTCTCCATTGATCAGGAAGTACAAATGTCACCACATGGTTAATAGTGACTTGTGCTCGTCTTCCATCAAAATCTGCTGAGTGCAGACAGAAGAATCAAGGTTGTTCCTCCCACAACAGATGAAATCAGAAGCTGATATCATTATCCTTTATATAAGTTCCACTTTCTATAGCTGGTAACACAGTTGTCCTCTAGCACTCACTCAAATTTATCAAAAAGAATGAGATGACTGATATTTTAATGAAAGTTATTTGGCTTTGGAGATCTGTCTGAACCCTATCTGGTTCTAATTAATCTATGAGGGCTCAAAATCACTGTTAGACTGTAAATAAAACAGCAGTCCATTGTAAATAAACTGATAGACTGTAAATAAAATTAGCAGTCCTAATTATAGGAAAGTTGCCATCACACTAATTGAACGACATACCTTATTGACAAAACTGAGAATTCTGCTGATTTGGATACCATGGACTTTGGCTCTTGGGAAGACAGTAGGGTCCTATTGTCTACTCCCCATCTTTGCATTGTGTAGAGGTTTTTTTTTATTTGTTTGTTTTTTGGGGGGGTGGGGGCAGTGGTCAAAAAATGGATCACAGGAAGTTCCGCACCAGCATGCAAAAGAACTTCTTCTCTATGAGGGTGACAGAGCACTGGAACAGGCTGCCCAGTGAGGCTGTGGAGTCTCCTTCTCTGGATATATTCAAGGCCCATCTGGATGCCTACCTGGGCAACCTTCTCTTGGGACCTTTGGCAGGGAGTTGGACCCGATGATCTCTTGAGGTCCCTTCCAACCCCTAAAATTCTGTGATTCTGTACTGACCACACAGAAGCAAGTGAAAAAGATGTGACAGATGAAAAGTCACTCCAAGGAGGGAAATGCCATGTGTGCTTGGACCAACCACAGGAAAAAGGAAAATATTTTCAGCTATTTTAATATCTATGGAACAAAGCAAGTGAAACACCTACAGTGTATAACAGATTCACAAATTTACCTTGGGTGATTAATGTATTTTGAACACACAGCTGTCAACTCAGGTCTTATATGTTTTTATCTGCTTTGGTGCTACGTTCCTGTGGTTTGTTGATAAAGTATTTTCTCTGCAGTGAAGACAACTGCTGGGTTTGGTGCTTTTGGTCTTTAATTTTCATCTTACTTTACACACGTGCATACATCCTAACACCCTAAATATGCATAGATGCAATTGCAAAAATTAACAAATAATGATGAGGAAAAGGATAAGAAAATAGTGGTGCTGTGTTTGTCATGGGTAGAATTTTGGTCTAAAGTAATATACCACTCACAGACAGTGTGTGTTAAGCAACTTCAGGGATCTGTGAGAAACCCCGAGGACAATAACCTTGACCTGTAGCTCCACAATATCATTATATGCTTTTCTATAATCACACATCTCAATGGGATATACTTTAAACACCAGAGCAAACCGAATAGTAACAAATCATTAAGGTATATTAACAATTTAGATATGCACAGAAACAGTTGTCTAGTGCCAGCTAAAGTCACAGACTCAGTGTGTTTTGGACTAAATCACAAGTTTCAATAATAATAATGATAATATATATTTTTTAAATGACCTGAGTAGTGATATACATTTGAACCCTAGAAATTGTCCCATCCAGCTTAAGAAATCAATTTTTACTTTAAGTATGAAACTTTCATTGATTTTCACTTCAGAAGACTACATATTTCTGCTATATCACCAAATAATAATAAAAAAATAGGAAATAAAAAGAAAAATGCACCTTTTTGTGAATGTATTAAAACTGAAGAACTGGGCATTTAAGCTTGCAGTTTGCATCAGCCTAGAAAACAACATTTCTCACTGACAAATGACTATGCAGTTCTTTTGTGTTTTTATCTCAGTGGAAACAAAATTCTGCTATAGATCATAGTCATAAGGTCGAAAATATTGGCCACTGCATTTATATGACATGACATTTCATGACCTATCAAGCCAAATCACTGTCACAATCATATATATGTATATATGCCTGCAGTCTCTGGAAATTGTTTTAGCAGATTTATCAATCTAAATGCTTGCTATTTAAATACTGACATCATAGTTGATATTTATTAAAAAACATATACAGTTGTGTATTTCATGTTTATTTACATGCATGCATATTAACATCACAGCAGGGGAGATATACCAGCTTAAGTTGATCATTATTTGATTATAGGTTCTTTCTCTTCTTCAGAATGGCTAGAGGTAATTCACATTACAGTCTGAAATGACTGAAATGGCTCACTGAGGTTTTAGTTGCCCCAGCTGCACACGAAGCTACACAGCAACAGAAAGAAGAAAATTAAAAAAAAAAAAAAAAAGAAAAAAAGTCCTCTCAGAACAGGGCAATATATACCAGGAAAAATTCACTCACGTCTCTCTTGGAAAACATAGGTCTTTTATGTGTGTGCATGTGAGAGTGTATGATCATTCTCCAATTTTCATTAAACTAGTTTCCTGCCTAGGTTTTTGAAGAGGCAAGAGATGGCAGTATTGACACGTCTATGAAAGGGAACAGTTCATTGACCAAACTAGAATATTAGGATTCTTTTCTTCACATTTCATTTTTACAGTTCTTTTTCTTTTTTTTTTTTTCCTTTTTTTTTTTTTATTTCCCACCATACACTTACAATGTATTAAAACAAAAACAAAACAACAACAACAACAAAACACTGCTCACCCCATCATCCTTCTTAAATAAATAAATTAATTAATAAATAAATCTCCCCCTCTGTCCCTGTGAAACCAAGGAAAATAAATAGATAAGATTATCTGTAAGGATTCTGTGCTATGTTGAAATAAAGAATCAAAACCAAACAAAAGCACAGGGAGAAATGAAGAGGGGTAAGGGGAGGAAGCAAGAGTGATAAATTACTGATTATTAAATGGAATTGTTTCAATCAGGAGCTTTAAGAAAATGGGGGTGATGTGTTGGGGGGGGGATCAAAAACCAGCTTCTTTCTTTGATTCTAGCTTTTTGCAAGAAGATCAAAGAGATTTATGACCTGTGTCTCTTCAAGTCTGATGCCAGAAAAGAACATGTTCTCATTAATAGTCATTTTCTCATCAAAATAGGGCTTTTATGCAGACAATGTGCAAAGCTTTTATAAAGATGATTGTTGACAAAATTTTCAATAAGTTTCATCACAATGAATGGCACACAGAGAACAAAAGTAAAAGGGTTGTTGATACCTTTTATACATTCTGCAGGTAAAATCAAGCCTTTTTTCAGACCATGACCCACCAGTGAAATCTTGTGAGAATGACAACTGCATGAGCTTTTAAAGTGTAAACTTCAATTTATCAGATGGTGTTTGGAGTAAATGTCAATCAACTAAACAAAAACATCAACAACAAATAATCAAAATTTATCTGTTTCTCTGAACTTTAGTAAAACTTCTTAGAATTGAAAATCTTGAGAGAATCAAGTTTTCTCTTGAGATTTACCATGCGTTCAGGTTTCAGATGAATTAGTAATACAGGCAGCTGGGGACAATCTCCCATGGTATATTACTGCATAATTAGTTACAATATGGGGATTTTATGCCTCCCACCACAGACTCAAGAGACCAGATATTGGGTGAAATGGGCCATTTGTTTGTTTTCGTATGCTGGTAGAACAGCCATTCTCATTCTGGTTAGATAGCATCTTATAATTCTAAATAGTAAGGTTTTCTATAAATACAAAATCAGTACATATAACAATATTTTCAGTCACAGAATGATATTAAAGAGTGGGACAATGTATTCTGGGTTTGAGGTTAGGGTGAGGACCTGGTCTGAGTCTTACCTTCAGTGTGGTCCATGTCACAGCAGCAAGTCCGGTGTGAAGATTCTTGCTTCTGCCTTCCCTCAGTAACTTGTTCCATGGTTGTATTTACTGACCTGTTCTTCTTTTACACACTAATCTTTCTCTGATGAGGTCTGATTTAAAAAAGGTGTCAATCTTTCCTGTAGAGTAAGTTTTTGCTCTTCCTCTTTAGGAAATTTTCACTGAGGTAGTTTGGAGATCTGTAATGAGGAGGTGGTAACTTCCTTGCTTCCTCTCTTCAGAAAGTTGCAGAGAGCAACGAGGTCACCTCTGAGCCTTCTTTTCTCCAGACTGGACAACCTAAGTGGCCTCAGCCTCTCCTCATAAAACGTGCCTTCCAGCCCTTTTACCAGCTTTGTTTTTCTCCTCTGAACACTTTCAGGTACCTTACCATCCTTTTATATTGTGGAGCCCAGAACTGCACATACCATCTAAGGCAAGGCTGCCCCAACAATAAATAAATACAGTGGGGGAAACATCTCCTTAGACTAGTTGGCTATGCTGTGTGCAATGTATTAAAGGACTACAGTATTACAAATGTAGCCCATTTAGTTCAAAGGGAGTTTTACAGTGTTGCTCTATAGTGCAGATGCTCTTGGAAGGGTAGAAACAGATTGCTGGTCTGTCGTTACAGAAGAAATAGAAGCCTTTGGGTTTCTGAGTACTTTGCTGGGCAGAAAAGAAATTTTAATATATTTCTGCTTCCTCCAGGGTACATGCAGGGTTTGCTATGTAAACACACCTATCTGCATGGAAGTATGTATATAAATATATAGAGACCTGTTTCTAGGGCTTAGCTGTAGACCAGACCAGTGTAAAACAAGGAAAATCATTTTTGAAGGCCCTGTTTTTTCTAATTCTGTCTCTCCTTTGTTTGTCTCACAGTTCTTTACACTATCTCATCTTGACCTTTCGTACAAAGGCAGGAACAAACAAGCAATCATGAAAAGAACAGGAAAGTTGTCTATTAACAGGCTTTGCCACTGGAAGAAATGTAACATCTCATTACACCCTCAGGAAACACCAGTGGCTCACTATTCCTGCAGCACTCAGCAATATGCACAAAGCTCTTTCTCCTTCTGCATTTACTGTGCCGTAATTTGCCATATTTTTATTCTGAGGCAATGTAGGTCTGCATACATCAGCTTTCTACTTGTCTTAGGAAACTCTTCCTGCCATTTGAGGAGCTCCTGTCTCCCACCATAGAAGCTGGTAGGGAACCACAGCTGCCCTGCTTGATATACTGGCCTAGAGTCCTGGTAGAAGAGCAAGGAAAGGGACACATGCTTGTTTTACCAGCTGTGAAACATTGAAATTAGAGAATTACATCATACAAAGTACATAACCACAGGAGCTTTCACCTGGATAGCTAGGTTGCTTAGAGTTATTTTAGGTTTGCCTCTACCAATCAGCAGTAGAGACTGGGTAGCCAGAGAAGAATAAGTTTGGGTGGAGGTAGACTATAGCAGACTATAATGATCTTTATCTCAGAAGTGTGCTTCCTTCAGCTGGAAAAATCTATATAGTAAGATACAGCAGAGCATCCAGTAATGAACTGAGGAAAAAAATAATGTTATAGTTCCCAGCCCTTAAGGAACTTTCTAGCATAAGAAGACAATAAAATACTTCACTGTAAGTTCAAATAAAGAGAATCTGACACATCTTCCCTTCCCTTCCCTTCCCTTCCCTTCCCTTCCCTTC
>CM021763.1:6575676-6593885 GCA_011075105.1 Heteronetta atricapilla
CTTCCCTTCCCTTCCCTTCCCTTCCCTTCCCTTTTTAAAACACAAAGTGTTTTAAAATAAAAATATAGGCCATCATCTCGATATTATAGCTGGGCAAACCAAGGCTCAGGGAACTAGTATGTTTATAAAAGTACACCTAGCCAGTATCACGTAGGACATCCTTGTATTAGCCACAGCTGGAAATCAGCTTTCTTACCTGATTTCTACCAAGTATATATTCACTCACCAATATGCAGGGGTGGTGGTGGTAAGAATAAGTTTGTTTTTATTTCTTGTTTGTGTCACAGTTTCTAGGATTTATTCCAAATAGATCAATTTATTTATTTATTTATTGCATATTTTTATATTTTTTCTATTATTTTTCTATTTTTATTTTACAGTTTGTTTTAAACTGGTGACTTCTTTTTGCAAAGGTAACATAAAACTGCACAGATGTTGCTTTGTCCATCCTTCTGTCTAAGCCTCAGGGCCTGATTGTCATTTTCCCTGAGACTACTTTATAATGCTCTAACCATGTCAATGAACCTTACAGTCACGACCATAAATGCAATTTACACCTACATGAGAGCTCCTATGCCTTGCCAGAAAGATATATCTTAGGAAGAAAAAGACCCTAATATCCTTTGAAATCTAAATGTTGATCTCTTTTGTAGGAGTATTACTTGCATATTCAACTGTACAGCCTAGCAGATGTAGGGAACCTGTTGTCTTTCTGGTGTTCCTGACAGGAAAATTCCAAAGTATTTCCTACTTTTAATCCAAAAATTATAATGCTCATTCAGGTTAGTTTATAAGACAGTAACACAAAGAGAAGAGCAGGGAAGGAAAAATAAATAAAAACATCCATCTGGAATGCCTAAGAACACTCCTTTCCTACCTACATGATTATGACTGTGATAACAAAGTAAGAATACACCATGGCAAGATGTGGTAGGCAGCAAGTTCTGATTAGTAGATAGACCTCTTAGAACTGGAGTTTTTATTCTCCATGGTCCAACTTTTCAATATATTTGGCTCCAATAGGAAGCCTTACATGGAACAGAATCAAGGAAAGGTGCAACTTCCTATCACTCTAGAAAGGTCGTTGGACTAATACATATTGCTGGACTAAAGGATTGAGTTGGATACTATCCTCATTTATTAACAGTGGTCATTCAGATTATTTATCACTTTCTGTTATAAGAGCCATATATGTTTCTGTCTAATCCAGTAACCTATGTCCAGCTATGGTCAATAGAAACAGATGCAGAATACTCTCTCCTATTAAAATAATAATAATAAAATTACTTGCAAATCAGTACCAACAGTCAAATTATGAAGTTAAATATTTCTTTCAACATATTTCACTAAGACTTTCTCTTCCTGTCCATAGATTTTTGTTAATCCTTCTTGATATTTGTGATCTCTTTGGCTCATCAATGTCCTGTGTCAAAGAGTTCCACAATCCAGTCATTAATAATGCTTTCATCTTCATTAGTCAAGAATGATTTGTCTTTCAGATTCAATTAATATCTACTTCTTTTTTAAGGGTTTTATTCTTTATGCCAACCAGCATCTGATGTATTTTTACTTTGTCTTCTTTAATGTACCTCAGAATTCTTTCAAATTGCAAAGCAGAATCAAGTAGACCACTGAAATGGATAGTGGTCTCAATTTTCGCTAATCCTGATGCAAAACCATATCTCGGTAAAGTTATGTGGTAAGCACTCTCAATTTTTACTGAAGCTGATGAAACCAATGACCAATGACTGTGAAGCTAGTCAGGCACTTCACAGTCTTCACACTGGGAATTTACTGGGAGACAGATTAAAAAGTCAAAACGATCCTTTTGTAAAATTGAGAAGTAGGGGACCTCCTACAGAAATGCTAGAACACATGTGGTTATGCATAAGACCAGGGCAAAATTCTCCCAGAACAATTAAATATTTTTACTCTGTCCTGAAGCTGTATTTCATCTGTTATCAAACTTTTCCTTTTACTACAGAACATGGTATATCTCTTTCTTAGGTATGTTGATTGGAAGAGAAAGATTTTAGCAAGGATCTTGAAATATCTTCCCAAACTACTTCTTCTCTTAAAGCCATGTTTTAAGCAAGAATATCAAATGAGAACCCAAGTTAGGTTCAGGTCTTACCACCTGTCTTCAATCTCATAAAGCAGCAATAAACAGAAATCTGTCTACTGCAGAATGTGCCCATAACTTGATTTTCAGGCCTGTTAATGTTAGTTTGTCCACCTTTCCACAATTGCCAGTCACAGTTGATTTCCTTGTCTGCCACCCAAATTGGGATATCATTAGCTCTCTGTAGAAATCATCCCAGTGGGGACACTGTTGCAATGCAAGCAGCAGCCTGGACTAGAAGTTAGCCTGAATTCTGTGTTTTCATTAGCAGTATCATATATTGTGTGACCCTGTGCAAGGCACTTAATTTTTCTGTCTGAACCCGTAAAATGTGGTAATAATGTTTCCTTCCTCACACCTTTCCTCTGGCTCATCTGTTTGAAACCTCAGTCATGTAATGGTCTTAGTGTTGGAAATGACCTACTGTGAGTTAATTGTAAGATCAGGGCTACAGATAGTAAAAGCCTCTCAGGAAAGACTTTTTTATTTTTTTATTTTTATTTTTTAACATCTGCCAGACTGGGGCCCTGATCTTGATTGAGGCCTCTAGACCCCAACCTGGGTTTAAGCTAATAAAAAGAATAATATTACACCTAGTATTCTTGTCATAGGAGCAGATAGACTGTCAGCTTCTCACTTCCCCTAACTGAGTCTCTTGCAGACCACAGTAGTTTTTGATCAAGGTTTTGTATGTTCATTTTTAAATCTTTCTCTCTTTCTTTTTAAGGCTCAACAGACTAAATTCTTAGCAGAGGTTGGCCAAATTACCATTTACATTATATATATATATATAAATATATATAATTACTTATTAAGTATTAGTTATTTTTATTATTATAATAAAATATTATTTTATATTACTTATGCCATTCAGAATAGAAAATCCAGAAATAAATGGATTAAAATCAGAGATGGTTTTGAACCTCAAACTTTTCTAGTTACTCTCTTCCTTTCCCTCTCTTTTTCTCCCCCTCTCTCTTCTGGTTTCTTTCTGTTGTTTCCTTCCACAGACTGCCTGCATGCCGATAAATCACTTCCCTGTCAGCAGGACTACCCAATAATTTGCAGCAAATTTTCTATCTAACAATTTACAGCTAATATGCCTGTGAACAAATGAAGGAAAAACTTCATTCTTGCTGTAGCATTCTGTCTCTTTCTGATATAAGAGCAGAACAGAAGACAATGAAGGAAGAAGGGAAAAAACAAAAACAAACAAACAAACAAACAAAAAAAAACTTGAATCATAAGCTCTCCACTCATGTAAACCCAGTACTTAGTACACAGCCTCGTCACCTTGACATTTATTTAGCTTGCTGGAGACTCATGTGCCCTCAGTCAAAGCTAATTAACACTTAATTGACTTCATGAGAATTTTGTTCAGCAGTTCTGATTTGCCACTCATTGTGAAACATGTAGCTGTGACTTTTGAGAGCTCAGCAATTGTGGGAGGTTTGGCAGGTGTCAGGGGAGTTGGAGAGGGAAGGGGAAAAGGGGAATGTAGGTAGGAATTTCTGTCTCACTCCTTTTTTTCTTTCTCTGTCTTTCATTGAAACTGATACAAGGGCACAAGAGTAACAAAAGAAGGCATTCAATAAATTGTCATTGTGGATACATTTTATTTAGCTAAAAGCACAATTTACAGTAGTTGAAGTTTGATTGATCTGTTGATAAACACTAATGTTTTGCAGTTGACAATTTTTCCATGTTAATTTCCTTAACTTTGGCAGTCCTGGCTGGCAGGACCCTATAAATAGTATCAGTGTCATCATCCTTTTTAAGTTATTAATGAGCCATCGTGTTTATAGAGGTTGGGATTTGGGGACAGGCTGTGCTTGACTGCAGTTTCTGACATTGATGCGTTAGCAGTTGGAACTGGATCTAGATTAGAACAAGTAGGGGAAAAAATGGAAAAGAAAAAAAAAAAAAAAGCAAAAAACTCAGTGCTAGCCAAATGCATTTGGAGTGGACAAAAAACTGTTAATAATTAAAATATAATTAAAAGTATATGGAAAATTACAGGACACCATTCACAATCTGCTCTGCTGCTGCTGCCATTTGAAATATATGTCTGGCTAATTATCTTCTCACCTGTGATGGAAGATTTTTATTTTTTTCACCCCTCCTTCACACTGAGCTGTGCATTAGCCTATGTCCAGACTTTCATGATTGCCAAGTACTGACAAGACACTAGAGAAGACATTACTAATTAACTAGGCCAAGCTATCTACTGCCTGGATTCACAGCAACTTCAGTCAAAGCTGCCAAACATATAAGTACATGTTTGGATAGTAATGTCCTTCTCCAATTGTGATGTTCTAATGAGACCTTAAATATTTGCCCAGTATCAAGTAGATGTTTTGTGCTAGCAAGTATTACTATTTTGAACCCCTTGGCAAGTCACTGAATCTATGTCTTATTTGAAGGCTCAGATGGGCACATCTTAACGTTCTTCCTCCACTGAATAAGTAACAAGCTCATGATGTTGTAGTGGCCTCCAGACTCTCTAATAAATGCTGGGTGCATCCTTTATGCTACAGAAGGATGACACATGCCAGGAGAGTGGCTTCTTGTCTTTTCACAGGACATCAACAATCCTGGGTACAAATAATTCTGCTAGACTCTGCTAAACTCTGATTCTCCCACTGCTTGAATATACAAAATGTCACCTGCCTGAATCATTTTGTACTCTTCGGAGATTTCCCTTTTTCCTCTTTCATCCATTATTTTTTTTTTATATAAACACATATTATTTACAATTTACAGGACCTTTTCCTTAAATATAAATATATACATGTGTATGTGTACCCCCCCACACACTAGCACAAGTATGCTTACATGTGTGTATATACACAAACCCAAATTTATTAAAACTAGCCAAGACTTTGTAGAATGCACTCCTGCAGCACTTGAGTGTACTTGAACCAGAAGTGAACCTTCAGTCCATTGTGCTGTAGTAGAGCTGATCTAAGATGAAAAAAAAAAAAAAAAAAAAAAAAAAAAAAAACAGACCTCACATGCTATGAACACCAGCTTCTCAGCAGCTCAAAAGATCCACTCCTTTTGATCTTCACTACTTGCTAAAGTAGGTATATTCTAACAGATACTTGATTTAATGGCTGTCTAAACTTCCTTTCTAGTCAATGAGCAGAGACAGACAGCTTCAAAGTTTTCATCCCACTCACTCTGCATATTTACCTGAAAAACAGATAAATTTCCTGGAAAGAAGCTGTGCTTCAGAGAAAGCATGCATTCTGATAAATGTTCATTGTTGAACTGAAGACAGACTTCTGCTAAACATCTAGGTTTTCCTGGATCACCTTTTTGAGATACCTAGTTATCCCTCTGCATGTTGCAAAACCCATAATGACATACCAAGCCTGAGAATTTTCATTTTGAGAATTAAGGGTATATAGTATAGTCATTCAGGCATAAAATTTTATAAGAATTGATGTTCTTTATTGGATTTAGATATAAGTTCTCAGAGAAAGAGACTATGTTTTAGCATGTGTTTGTATAACGCCTCTCACAATATCTTCATTACTGAAACAGACTAGTACTAACACAAATACACCTAGTCAAAGAGTGAATAATCATTTCTGGACCAGGAGAAAGAAACCTATAACTAAAACACAAAAGCACATCTTCCATACTTTCCTTTGTATCAGATGGTTAATTTGGTAATGTGGTATATAGTAGAAGGCTCAAAGAAAATCTCTGAGGAATGAGAATATGCCAATTTAGAATTCAATATGAATTGAACTCGATTGTTCAAGGCTCTCATAAATACACCAAAGAGCAGTTGTGAACTATTACACATGACTTTTATCAGTTAAATTTATTTATTTTTCACATAACCAAGCATACATTTATCAGGTACCTCAGGCAACTTACTTCATCTTACTGCAGTAAAAGATTCATAGAGAGTTCAATTATAGAAAGATTGGCTAATTTCAATAGCTTGTTTTAGCTATTAAGCTCTCCACAAGGACTTTATGGATGTTCTAATGAACACCCTGCAAGACTTTCAGTGTAATGAAATTTGTATTAAAACACTATAAGGAGTGTCCCACAATGTAAGGTCACTTCCATTTGTTCTCATTACAGCCCTAGAAGGACAAAAGAAGAGGAGAAATCTAGAATAACTCTCTCTCTCTCTCCTTTTTTTTTTTTTTCTTTTTTTTTTTCTTTTTTTTCCAGTGGAAAAGTTGATAACTTTGAGGATGTAACTTCTTGCAATGTTAACTTGCAAGTTATAATATTATCACTGGCTTATGGTGACCTATGGGACTGCACAATGATATTGCCATATTGAGCTATAGTGGACAAAACCAGCCTTTACTTTCCTTATGATTCTGTAATTCTCTATGGTTGTATGATTCTATGACTCTTCAGGTAGTAGTGCAAATCCATTTCCAGAGCTTGGGATTTATTTACAGGAGTTGAGGCAGTGTGGTGTAGTGATCCTTAACAGCTCATAGAAATCAAGGATAAATGAGGAAGGTCATGATGAAAATCAAACGATTTTGATCATGAAAAGATCATGAGAATTTCAAGATCATTTGCACCATTTGACAAATGGACTGCAAAATGATCCTGACTTGTGAGGAATGTCATAAGAGTCATCCACAAATAAGCTCAGTAGCCTGCCCTCAAAATTACACTGCCCCACCAAAGTTACACTGAATTAAGACCAGGTCAAGTCTGAGTAGGTGTCCAAACAAAGACTTCAGGTCATTCCACAGTAAATTCCATGTTAAATGTAGACTAAATTACTGAATGGATCTATGTGGATCAAACCAAGTATGGAAAAATCTCAGGTTCAAGGTATTTAGACAAATATTTATAAATAATTAGAGTTATTTGGTAAATACTGTCCCCCTTTGATTGTGAAAGGGTAACAACACAATTATCCGCATATAGCCGGTTATATTATTTCTGCTCTTAACATTTTTATGTTATGTCCCCTCCCCTCCCATCCCCTCCCCTCCCAACCCCTCCCGTCCCTTCCCCTCCCCTCTCCTCTCCTCCCATCCCCTCCCTCATGGGCTACTTACATCCTTACACCTTTGTAGTTCTGAGGGTCTCTCTTCCCTCTTTTCATATGCATTGTTCTGTCATGCACACACTGCTATACATGTGCTTCCTCCACATGAATTTATCTGCCAAATCTTCATCTGACTCCATGTCCAGGAGACTGAAGCTGTGAAAGTGATTGGCACTGAAGATGATTTAAGGAACCATTTGATTTTGCTCTGAAATAGACAAGGAGTGCTAAAATGGTTCCATTTTATATTTTTACTGAGGAAGAACCATAAACACCTGAAAGCAATAAATGAAAGGTGAAGAGCAATGGCTTCATACACAGCTCAGAGTAGATTTGCCAGAATCTACGTTGGGGTTCATGTAAGTAAATGTAACTATTACAGCATTGACAACTGTTTCCAAGCTAGTCAGTGTAGGCTGCCTTTATGTTTAGAGGAGAGAAATAGGTACTTTAGTGTGAGAATCATCCCGCTATAAAATACCTATCTAAAAGAGAGATAAAACTGTGCCCCAAAAATGGTTGTTTCTGTCTGCTGATTATACAAGACTACAAGATGATTCTCTTATATGGATTCATACATGGAGCTAGTGAAGAGGAAATGAATCTTACCCTTTTAGTCTGATTGTCTTGCTGCTATGACACACTACTGGGTTATTTTTTTCACTTATGATATATTACAACCTTGTTTTCCACAAGTGAGAAATGATTAACGTATGACAGTCTCCTGTAAAGTTAATTTTTAAGATGAAAAAATCCTGAAGTTTCATTTCCTCATGATGCAGTGTGCTATCTGTTAGGCTATTTTTTCTCCATTTACATATATAACAGCATATCTTGTCAGTTTTATCTTTCCTGAAAGGTATTTCCGGAAAGAATGAGTAAGTTACAGTATTGTAGAAGAAGTGATTTTAGACAGGTTATCATTATCTGAATAAAAAATAATATTTATTCTTACAGCTGCTATTAGAATAAGGTGCTCATGAGACTTATGTTGACATTCAATCCATTTTGGTTAAGTTTTGTGCAGCAAGTACTCAAAACCTAAATGTTTGACTGAAGACTGCTTTGCTCACACCTGAACTCTGAGTGTCTGGTGGTAGGAAAATGAGCCACAGCCCTGGATCATATGCAGTCCAACAGGCTTCTGTGAGAGCATCTCAAACTTATAGCTCCTAGAAAAGAAGGTTATTCTGAAAGGAGTACTTTCCTCTTAAATTATATATTTTTTTCTGTGCATTTTGATAAAAGCATGACAAATCTGAAGGGAAAAATATTTTTTACATCTGACTCAAAAACAACAACAACAAAAAACAAACACATCTCTACATCCTCTGGAACACATCACCATATGCAGGCCTTCTTCCATTTTTATTATTGTATCAATGAGTCATGGGGACTCAAAGCCAATACAATGTACTTAATAATTAATAATAACATTTACAATTTTGTAGACTGTTTTTTCTTCAAAGGTTTTTGCAAACATTATCTCAGGGTTGTGACTGAAGCTTCTGGAGAGGTCAAAATAGCAAGATTGTCTTAGAAAAACAAACAAAAAGGTTTAGTTGCTACACTTTTTTGTTTCTTTGTTTGTTATTGTTTTTGTTTTCTTTTGTTTTCTTTTGTTTTCTGACTGGAACATCCGTTGTTACAGAGACTAATATGACATCATTAACTGATCTGACTACAATAATTTTCTACCTTTTCATACACATTCTAGACAATTGAACAAAAATTCCTTATTAGTTTTAGAAGATCTTCTGACACTTCAAAATATCTTCTGACTTTTCTTTTGATATTAGAAGGAGCTGCTGTGCATTTCCTAAATTACATCTTTTCCATCTCTAACATTTCTCAGAAAAGGGCAAATGAGAAAATTTATCTTTAAATAGGGGGCAGGAGTTCTGAGCATCTGAGCAAACAGCTTTGTGATGCTTAGCTGCCTTCTGGGTTAAACCACAAAAATATTTCTGTTAATATCAACGTTCCCACATAAGACCCTACTTGTCATTGACTAAATCCATGTACGACCTCTTGAACTGATACAAAAATGTGTGGTAAATGCCAGTAAAACAATTTTAAATGCCAATTACTCTCTTGCTACTCTCATTAAGGGCATTTCCTCTGAATGCTGACACTTTCATGGACCACCATACCTACATGTATATGACTACTTATTCCTTATGGCATGGTCTAAATCAGAATCTGAAAACAACACTGGAAGGTTGTTTTATTTTACATTGTTCTCAAAACTGATTCACCTTGAGAAAGGTTATACTGGGTCACAGGCTTTCTATTGACTTGTTTTCTCACAAAAGAGACTTCTGTGTCACCTGGAACATCAGAGAAAATAGTTGCCTGTTCGCTGAACTGCATCCTTTTTATGAGGATGCAGTTTCTCATAAACCTTTGCATTGCAAACAAACATGGACAATTATCCTTAACCTGGTGATGTTAATTCTAGCCACAAAGTAAGCCGATTTGGCTAGAAAAAGGAGCATGGCTAAAGGTATCTTCCAGTGCAGGAACACTGATGATGTTCAGAGTAATCCATGACCCTGAGATGAATCCTGTAATTTAAAAAGATTAAAAGACCAGAAAAGTCAGGTCTTCTGGAAACACTGTTAATAGACAGTCCCAACTCACCAGCTTTCAGGCTTACAAAGAAACACAAATCTGAAATACGTGCTGTAAATCACAGCCCTATACTCTCAGAGGGCTTGAAAATACTGAGAACATGGATGTTCAAGAAAGCTTTATCATATCAAAACCTTAATGTAGCACAACCAGCAAGCCTTCTGTACAAAGACTACCTCTGCCTGAGTAGTGTCTCACTTTGTGTGGGTGAGGGTGAAATAGAAGAGGGAGAGGAATAAAGAAAGAATTCAATGTGAAAATGTTGGTGCTCTGCAGTTCTTAAGTTTTAGTGAAAAAGTGCAACGGGGATATGACATTAAAGTCTTTATTTCTTCAAGAAACACAACTGGAATCAAATTAGATACGCACATTTCACTGGGAACCATGCACAAATAATTCTCCATGGCCATATGCACTTCATTCAGTCTGGAGTTAATTTTGCATTTTGTTAGCCTCAAAGGATAGCTTAACTTTAGTTCTCTTTTAAGAATGTAATGAATAGCTAAGAGGGTGGTTGTGTGTATGTGGACATGAAAGAGAAAATATTTGTTTCCTTTTAAAAAGGAGAGAAAAACTGGGAATGATTGTTTTTCTCCTAGTTTCTCCTGAGGAAACTAAAGGCAAAGAATTTCATGATTTAAGACAATTTACCCAAGTCTGGATTAAACACTTTTGTATGTCTGAACAATCCTGCATGCTCAAAAAGCAAATTTTCCAACATGTGCAAATCATTATGTCCCTTTCACAACTAATTTCTTTCCATCAACTTAAATATTTCCACAGTTCAGTGCTACTAGAGATATCACAGTAAAACCTAAATTTGCCACAAATAGGAAAATGACAGAAAGTTTTGTAAACCCGGGATGTATATTTTAGATGAAATGTGCTAGTTTAACTTTTTATGGGAGGCACTATCATTACAAAGATGATATCATTAGAAAGATGTGAATATCATACGGGAATAATTGCATGATCTTGAGGACAGGAGGAAATGAAATCAAATTAATTTAACAGAGTGAATTGCCAGGCCATTTGCTTCAAGAAGGATAGTAAGATTTTTTGCTTTTAGAATCAGGACTGTTAGGGATGAAGATAATAATCTCAAGTGCATCAATCTTCCACCAATTATTGTAAGCTATCAGTTTAATGTGGATAGTTCTAAGATCCAGGTGATACAGGAAAGAATGAAAGTCGTTTGTACAATGTACTGCTCTGACTAGATCTGAAATACTGGTCATGATTATGAGAACAAAATAGAGTAAGTGAAAGCACAAAGAAGGACTGATTCGGAGGCCAGAGAATGGAGAATCCATTGAACTACAGGAGGTAGAAGCATATGGATGTATTTAGCCTAGCAAAATGAAAGGTGACAGAATATGGCTGCAGCAAATAAACATTTTGAGAGGGTAAACATGAGGAAGTAAGACAGGCTACTTAAACTAAAGAGCAATGTTGGCAGAAGAGAAAATGTAATGGCTGGGAAGTAAATAAACTAAAGAATAAAGAAGAGTGAAGACCTGGAACTGACTTAGTATAGCCACAGAACAAAACAAAGTTGAAACAGCTGAATTTTCAGTGTTGTCCATACACCACATTTGCCTGCAACAGGCAGTTTGTGCTCTATGTCTCAGGATGTATCTGCCTGCTAACACCCTAAAGCATAGCCTGAAGCTTTTAAAACTTTGGAGTTTTGATAATTCAATTGCAGAGCAGTATATAACCCAACTCCAAAAAAAGTAAATAGAAATGACATGGAGCATCAAGAATACGAGTGAGCAAATGACCTCAGTATGTGTGCAGTCCTGGAATAAACTAGCTAACTGGAACTAGCTGAAAGAACAGATTAGAAAAGAGAGGAATACCTCCAAAAACTTGGACCATCAACATAAACTAGGTAGGCAAACAAAAATAAGTGCCATCTACAGGTAAGATTTGGATGAGAGTAATACAGATATCATTAAGAGCTGAAAAATAATTTTGAATTATTATTATTATTATTTTTAAAGGACTACAGTCATTATTGTTTTCAATACTAATTTATGTTTTGCTTTTTTTATACTGAAATAAAAATGTGTGGACATAAACAGATCAAGTCATTCTGTTTTTGTTCTAATCATTAACACAGTTATTGAAAACCCTTGGACATTTTTATATGTGAATACAATTTTTCTAGGTGGCTTTTAAAACAAAACAAACACTAAAATGAATGTGAAAAGAGTTGCCACAAAGTTTGTGAAATTTTCCACAAAAGAAAAAACAAACAAATGAACAATCAAACAAATCTGAATAAATAGGTAGGCCTCACTTCAGTTTTATTAGTTTTTATTTTAAAAATCATTCTTTGCTTTCTGTGTAATGTTTCATGCGGTACAAAAGTTTTAAGTTTAGCACCTTCTTGCTTTTCTATTTTTATACTGCTGACAAAAACGCTTGGTTGGTAGGTTGGTTGGGGGGCGGGGCCCCCCGCGGAGGGAGGAGGATTGTTTATTTGCTTGTTTGCTTTTGATTTTTTTTGTTTTGTTTTTACATATGGTAACTACTAACACATGGGATTTGGGGGTAAAAAATGAAAATTAAACTTTCTAAATGACTCATGCTGAGGGAGGGATGTTTCTCTGACTAAGAAGAAGATGCAGTTGAAATTAGGTTTCTGAATTTTTGGCTCTTTAAGATAACCATCAAACAGTGTTCGTCCCCGAAGGTTTTTATTTTTTATGCATTAAGATTCATTTTAGAAGCAAGACATTTTGTAGAGTTACAGTCACAGCTCAGTAGATATTATTTTGAGGAGCATTTTTCTCCACCAATATCTGAAAAAAATGCATTCTCTATAGACTTTAGAAACATTGGAGCTTTAACACCAAGAGCGTACCTTAGCTCATCAGCTGGGATCTTTGGGAAAAGAACTTAATAATCTTCCATCCCACTTTTCCTTTCTTTAAAAACAGATCCTCCAAGAACATTTTCTTTTATCGCACATTACAGGAAATTTGTTTGCTGTTTGAACCAGATCTGAATATTAATATTGTAATATTGCAGTGGTACTTTCCTAGCATCTCCTGCTTACAGCTCTGTTAAAAGGCCACAGATTTGTAGCATCAGAGAACAAATTTCCCTCATGTGGCAGTTTCTGAAATCAAACAATTGTCTGTTGTGTGGCTGTGTTCTTTTACTACTCCTCTGTTTTCAACATATTTCCAAAGCAAATAATCTTTTCTGTCCTTCAAGAAATTAATGCTGTTCCAGATGTGCTGATATAGTTTCATATGGAGACAGAAAGTGACTTAATGAATGAGTGCACCATGCAGAAAGATTGACTTCCATCTGTGACAAGTTCAGCATGCATCCTGCTGGCTCTGCTGGCAAGTAGCCCCACTTCAACAGGGTATCTATTATGTCCATACCAGGTAGAGTGACCTCCTAGGGACTAAGCAGGTTATGGTTTGAGATTTGGCCTTGGCAGCAGTCTCTCACATGGGCTTCTCAGCTAATGGATAAAAATGTCTGCATGGGAGATTGACATTTCAGTCACTAAAGTGTGACTTCCCATATTTTATGATGAATTAAATAATAAGTGATGGGTGTCAACAACTCTTGACAAACTTCTCTCTTTAAGACTGCACACCGTCCTCCACTGCCTCTGCCTCCTGTCTTAAAACTTCAGCAGGCAGTGAAACCTTCAAATGAGATACATGTCCACAACAGACCTATCATTTAGTATTCTAAATAAATGGCATGATATTCAAAAGGGCTGATCCCCTAGAAAAAATATAACTCTGCCATCTTAATATGTGTTAAGGAAACATACATTAGTCTCTAGCTTTATAAAATCTTAGCTCAACAAGATTAACTAGAATAGGAAAGGTTAACTCTTCTTTAATTTATGGTAACAAATGTGGTGAATTAAGCTATTTTTCCACATCTCTTAGTAAGGGAGAAAATAAATAAATAAATAAATTATTTTTAAAAACATGTTTTACTTCTGGAAAAACTGTTATGTCAGTTTAGCTTATCTATGGTATATTGTGTTTTTCAAAAGTGTCTGCAAGCTTTATATTGAATTCAGTTCTTGGAAACAAAACAAAACAAAACAAACTCATTATTATATATTATTTTCTGTTGAGAGTTTTCTTATTGAAACTCTGGTTTCAAGATCCATGATACCATGTAGCTTATGCTTTCTTTCTGTGGCACGCATTTTCACACATTCAAGATCATTTCCCTTTAGAGACAAAAAGATAGGAGTCGATCATTTTCTGACAGAAAGGATTTTTCTTTTTTAATAACCAGTAAAATAATCCATACACACACACAGACACTAGCATCATAATCTGAACTGTAAAAGTCAATTAATATACTCTCTCATTGGACTGCTTTGCTGTATGAATGAGCGTGATGGGGAAGAACATCACCACAAGTAATGAGTTATAAATGGGGAAGAGACATATTTTGATGAGTGTCAGAAATGAGAAATCTTAGAAATGTTTCTTCACAGTGAAGTTTACTGGGCTGTGAAATATCTCTATAAAGTAGAATGTTCTTATCTTTAGACATTTCATAGTACAACTGGCACAAACCCTGCTGGTTGTATCTGATTTTGGAATTGCCATTGTTCAGTGTCAGCATACAAATTTATCATCACAGAATGGTAATATTTATGAACTGAAAAGCCAGTCCCAAACTTTTCCAGCTGTCTCTGGATATCCCATGAATTATGTAATTCAGGCTGGTTAGAAAGTTCTGTGAAAGCTTTCAGTCAGTATGAAAATAAATATTTCCATTTGTATTAGGTATTTTACAGAAATGTTAATCTTTTATTTTCATGTTGTTCTTCGACCCTCAGCAACCCCACAACAAAAGGGTCCTCTGAGAGACCGGGCAAGGTAGACAACTGTTCAATGCCCTCTGTCTCTAAGGCAGCTATGCCAAAAGCCCACCAGAATCCTTTTGGGTCCTTGAAATATCCTCTTCTAAGATAGTCTATGCCAAGGATGCACAGAGCATCTGGTTTTTAGGAATAAAATGGCAAGATAGACATCGTCAAATCCCAATGGATATGATCAACAAAATAACAGCTATGTTTCCACCAACTAGCAAAAAGGAAACACAAACTTTCCTAGGTGTCGTGGGGTTTTGGAGAATGCACATTCCAAATTACAGTCTGATTGTAAACCCGCTCTACCAAGTAACCCGTAAGAAGAATGATTTTGAATGGGGCCCTGAGCAACGACAAGCCTTTGAACAAATTAAGCAGGAAATAGTTCATGCAGTAGCCCTGGGGCCAGTCCGAACAAGACCAGATGTAAAGAATGTGCTTTACGTTGCAGCCAGGGAGAATGGCCCCACCTGGAGCCTCTGGCAGAAAGAACCTAGGGAAACTCGAGGTCAACCCCTAGGGTTTTGGAGTTGGGGATACAGAGGATCTGAGGCCTGCTCATTCCAACTGAAAAGGAGATATTGGCAGCATATGAAGGAGTTCTCTTTGGAAGTGGTCGGTACTGAAGCACAGCTCCTTCTGGCACCCCAACTGCCAGTACTGGGCTGGATGTTCAGAGGAAGGGTCCCCTCTACACATCATGCAACTGATGCTACATGGAGCAAGTGGGTTGCACTGATTACTCAGCGGGCTCAAATAGGAAACCCCAATCATTCAGGAATCTTGGAAGTGATTATGGACTGACCAGAAGGCAAATACTTTGGGATGTCATCAGAGGAGGAGGTGGTCTGTGCTGAAGAAGCCCCATGTTGGGCGCCAAAAGGGCTGTTGTGGTTTAACCCGGCTGGCAGCTAAACACCACACAGCCGTTTGCTCACCCTCCCCCCTCCCTCTCTGGGATGGGGGAAGAGAAATGGGAAAGTGAAATCTGTGGGTTGAGATAAAAACAGTTTATTAAGATAGAAAATAATAATAATAATAATAATAATAATATGTACAAAAAAGTGATGCACAATGCAATTGCTCACCACCCGCTAACTGATGCCCAGCCCAACCCCGAGTAGCCAGCCCCCCACCTCAGCTAGCCACCCCTATATATTGTTCAGCATGACGCCAGATGGTATGGAATACCCCTTTGGACAGTTTGGGTCAGCTGTCTTGGGTCTGTCCCCTCCCAGCTCTCGCTGCACCCCCAACCTGCCCACTGGCAGGACAGAGCGAGAAACTGAAAAGTCCTTGGCTTAGTGTAAGCATTGCTCTGCAGTAATGAAAACATCAGCATGCTATCAACACTCTTCTCATCCTAATCCAAAACATAGCACCCTACGGGCTACTAGGAGGGAAAAATAACTATGTCCTAACTGTAACCAGGACAATTGATAAAAACTTCATATTTGTTTTTCTTTCGACCCTCCTCATGTTATGCCTTCAATGTGAAACAAGGAAAAGGAAAAGAAAAAATAAAGGCACATAAGGGATTTGATCTGTTTATTTTAGAAAGGAGAAATAAAGTATTAAAGATGCTCACGTTAAGGGTAAAAATCTTAAAAATATTTAATGTAAAATGTTCACTAATTATTGCTACTTTCCAGCAGAGAAGCCACCAGTAGCACCCCATTTCTATCTCTACTGCATCTTAAATATGCATGGTAGTGAGATATTGGAGGTGTGATTCTTCCTGAAGAGACAAAGTTAGTGCAAATGACTTCTGCAGCAATCACCAGATCCTTAGTTCTTCGGACATATCATCACTCTAATTTCCTATTTAGCCAGGTTAAATCATTCCTACAGTTGGGCTGCAGAAACAGCAGTATTGATGGCATAAGCAGGTTATTTTTTCTGCACAGTTCATATATGTAACTGTTTCTTAAGGTGTTCATTGTCTTTTTGTGTACATGGCACTCACTGGCTTCTCAATGGAGAAATGTGTCTTCTGAAGTTATGTGCAACCTCCAAGTAAACATATGCCATAAAAGACTTAATCTCCTCATTGTTAGCAATGTGCTGTCTTTTTCAATGTCTTTTTTTTCTTCAGAGAAGCTTGCTATGCACTGATTGTCACAGTCAGTACCTAAGCAATACATCTCTACATGCAGTCATAAAACTTGCTTATTTGAAATGAGACTACTTTGGTTAGGTCATCTGGAAGCATAAAGACTTAAACTGGGGCAAAAGTCACTGATCATTGAACCTGAAGTCCTGTTGAAGTCCACTTATATCCAGAATATATTTTTGGAATGTGCTGAGGTGCTTTCATGAACTTTGTAAGAACTCCAGACTGAAGTGAGTTTTACCTTGGTTACTTGGTTACAACCCATTTCAATAGCTTGAAATGCAGCTTTCTGCCAGTATCATAGCTGCATCTTACGGCTATCTATCAAGACTTCCAGACTTGATTTCCTCCCTCACTGTTGGTCTTAGGTCACCATACCGTAAGTGTATCCTTTTTTACAGGCCTGTCCAATGATTCACTGTGACTCTGAATTGACTGCTTAGCATCTGTGTGGTCTGGAATGAAGGGAAGTATTTATAAGATATAAATATTTGTAGGGAATTTCTACTTTAACAGTTCTGATGAGAAGAGTTCAAAATGCATAAGGCTGCTTACTTTATATTATGTTTAAAATTGTCTTTCTCAGGCTATTCTATTTCAGTGCAATATACATCAACAGGAGAAATTGTCTACTTCGAGAAGCATAGCCCTTTTTAATCTTAAGAGTTAGTACAAAGTCCCTCATGGTTAATAGGAATATTTCTACCCCCTCAGTGTGCTTAGTGTCAGATCTTTATATTTTAAATATTACACAACTCACTCATTAGGAAAGGCTGTATCTTGCATAAGGAGAAGGTAGCATGGGTGCAACTGATGTAATTTTATTAACTGACACTCACTTACCTCTAAGAATACAAACAAACAGCTCTTTTTCCCTTCCAACCCTATTACTGTAGTGCCTCTGCCTCCATATCATAATTCAGTCTCTGTAGAATCCATTGTCTCAGGCAATCTTAATGAGAGAAAGAATTCAACGTCTCCTTAAAAGACTATAAATACAGTAGGTGAATATATTGCTTACTATTCCTCATGCTTAATTATCCAGAAATCTATAATAGTACTGCATGTCTTAGGCTCTGAAGCCAATTGTTCTTACAGATTCCCAAATTCAAAAGCAGAATATATAGTAACTTCTCTAGCTGCTCTTCTCAGGTTGTTTTATTTCTCCTTAAATTTAATTTTATACACACACACACATACATACACATATGTACGTGCATCATATTAGGCCCTTCACATGCATATATATATACATATTCCATCCTTCACTATTTGATCCCCTTTCTCTTTCCCTTTCCCTTTCCCTTTCCCTTTCCCTTTCCCTTTCCCTTTCCCTTTCCCTTTCCTTTCCCTTTCCCTTTCCCTTTCCCCCACCTTTTTTTTTTTTTAAATGAAAACCTCTTTATTATTGTTATTATTA
>CM021763.1:6624692-6639669 GCA_011075105.1 Heteronetta atricapilla
GAAGGAAGGAAGGAAGGAAGGAAGGAAGGAAGGAAGGAAGGAAGGAAGGAAGGAAGGAAGTAGGGAAAGAAAGGAAGAGAGAAAGAAAGGAAGAGAGAAAGAAAGGGAGAATGATGGTCGTATGTGAGAATTCTATATTTCTGTTTCATAATCCTGACATATTATCTAAAAATTCCCATATCTCCTCTCACTTAAACGATAGACACAGACACTTAGGAGTCTAAGACTCAATAAGTTTGTGTGGAATAGAGATCCTTAAATAATGGTTGGAAGTTGTTAAAATTTGGCTTCTGTGTAAGTTGTTTTGTTTTATTGTATTTTATTTTATTTTAATTTTATTTTTATTTTATTTTATTTCATATAATGAAAATAAAGATACCCAGTTTACTTAATTCGGAAGTTAAAGAGTCCTGCGAATTTAGTAACTAACTTTGTTGAACAGATTTCTGTTGAAGCCAACAAGAAGTTATTGTAGAGATCAAGGCTCATACTTCCAAGATCGGTCACAGATTTCCTGTGTGTTTATATAAACTAGACTGAAATCCTAGCACCATACCAAAACTTCCATTTCTTTTAATAGGGCTAAGATATCATCCTTAATCTCTTTGTCCCTCCATTCCTTTCCTACAAACTTTGTTTGCTTACCTACTTACATTATAAATTTTAAAGGGCAGATACTGTTTCTTGCTAATGTACTGGGGTTGAAATTCTGGTTGGAGCTTCTAGGCACTATTTAAGTAAGTATAACATAAAACTTTGAATAAATTATAATATATAGAAAAAAAATAAACCATACATATCAACCTTTGGGGCTGCTGGTCTAAGTAAAATTGGTATTATTTTTTTTCTTCAACAGGGAAAAAGCAGGCATTTTGTAAGCATGCTAGATTTTTACTGGGTGTAAAATAATAACAATAATACAAAAGTAATAAAAACAAATAAATAAAATAACCAAACAAAAACAACAACAAAAACCAACCAACCAAATAAATCTACTGGTTTTTCCATAGAAAAAAGTCCGAGACACCAGGAGGCATTTGTTTATAATTAGCCATGGTTCAAAATCTAAGGACTACCATGTTTTCTTCACAGTGCACTCTAATATAAGGCAAGAAAGTACTAGAAAATGTTTTAGAATAATAAAATATAATAATAATAATAATAAAGTGTCTGACTTACCTGAATGTTATTGGGAAAGGGTATTTGCCTTGTCTTTACAGAAAATCAATCCTTAGGATTGGCTTTGATTTACTGTATAGTTCTGTAAAGTATAATTCTGTATATAGTATATCCTGTATATAATGTATAGTTATTTTGTACTCGTGGTTTATGCTGTCATTAGTTTTAGGGTGCAAAAACATATTCACAGGAAGCTATTGCAAACCGGATGAAGTTTGGAGCTTGTGAGGACTCGGCTATTTGCTGAGAATCTGAGAGGAGCAACTTATGGACTGAAATATTTATAAATAAGGAGAAGAAATTGTTAACTGTGTGTTTCCCTCAACACTCTCGGTCTGGATACATAGGTTAAATGACAACTTAGAGAAAAATAAAATAATGTATATTTTTCTACATTGATCACAAACAGGAGTCAATATATCTAGCTTATCTAGATGTCTAAACTAGAAACTTTAGAAAAAAAAAAAATAGAACTAGAAAAACCAAACTAAAAGCTAGATGAAACTTTACCTAAGGGTCTTTTGGATCAAGTCTTAAGGTATTACATTCTAGTGCCATAGCATATCTTCAATTTTTAAACACAGTTTTCCACTGATTTTTAAAAAGTTGTAGTTGTTGTTGTTATTGTTGCTTGTTTTAAATAAAATAATGTCATGCTATTGTCCTTGTTCATACACATGCTCTTAACTACCAAATGGAGGCTTATAAATCTGGAGACTGATAGAGCAAACTCAAAATTCTAACAGCTCTTCTTATCGAGAGCATTCCTAAAACATGCCTATCCTACCTAGAGAGATGCTGGCTGATGAAAAGACTTTATGTAATTGCAGTCTTTTATTTTAGGAAATTAGTTCTTTTACTAGCTTTTGGATGAAGTAAATAAAGAGGATATTCATGATTTTGTTTTCAATATTGTCTGGAACAGGCCATCCAGGAAAGTGGTGGAGTCCTTGGGGGTCCTTGGGGGTCCTTGGAAGTATGTAAGAGACATGTGGATGTCTCTAAGGGACATAATTTAGTGATGGGACCTGATAGGTCTCGTTGATGGTTGGATTTGATGGTCTTGAAGATCTTTCCTAACCCAGGTAAATCTATGAGAAGCCTTTCCAACAAAATGAAAAGTAAACGGTTTATGATTTAATTATGTCTATTATCCTGTAGCACCTCTCTCTCTGTGCCACTTATTTGTGGATATGTTGCACATTCAATTCACATTGTTAATCTAGTATGTTGCAAGAAAATAAAGCACTTATGTGTGTGTTTAACTTTAAATCCTATTGACTTTGTTATCTCCTGGGAATGTTGTAAAGAACAATTTTTATTCTTTTCCCTTATTAACAATTTATTAGATACAAGATATACATTTTTAAAATCTGAATAAAGTAAAATAAATTAAAGCTAAATAGGTGACAGAAGAAATGGTAGCAAAAATATGCTTCTTTGGATGAAAGGAAAATTTCCTTTTACTAAAATGGGGTAGTTTTCTACAGCTAATTCTTCAGGAAATTCAGTTATGTCTCTTTTTGTTGTTATTGTTTGTTTGTTTGTTTGTTTGTTTGTTTTACTAGGTTTCTGGAATAAATTTAGACCAAAATTAGAGATACATATGAATGATAGATTACCTCCAGATTTTAAATGTTGTAACTAAAAGAATTAAATATTTTCAGGATGCTTAAGAAAGAGAACAGCAGAGTTATCACATGGGAAACTGTTCTGTAGTTATTGTAAGATCAGTTCAATAAAAAGAAAGGAAGAAGAGTTTCACAGAAATTGTTTAAATGAGACAACATAGTAGAGTTATTGCATCACGAAAAGGAAATTACTTTGATTTCAAGGCATTTAGAGGAGATACAGAATCTGTCCTGCTAAGCTCAGGAGAGCTAAGCAGGCTGCAAGTCACAGAAGAAATGGGGCCTATATTTCCCAGTACAGTAAAGCCTGTATATAAAACAGTTCATTTGTAATACTGTATGTATAGTGTAGCTTTTTTGTTGTGTTCAGCGAGAGGTAGAGTAACACAGAATTGTTGGACAAATTGGTTTCTATGTTAAGGATCTCTATACAATTTGACCATTGGAATATATTAGAGAAATTAAATTAGACTTTTCCTCTTTATTTGTCTAATGACAAGATTTAATAAATTTGATGCAAAAATGTGTGGATATGTTTTTTATTTTCATGTTCACCAAAGCAAACCAATCAAGTATCACATATGACCCTAAATAAATTCCTCAGAAAGACAGAATATATATTTAAACTAATAGGTGTTTGGCTAAAAAATTACCCTCCTATTTGTTTCACCAAGCTAGTTATTCACATTTATGGACAGAAAAAAATATAAAATAAAATAAAAGATTCCTGGAGGCAGATGATTTTCTTTCAAATTAAAGTCTTTTGCAAAGTTTGTTTTGCCTGTTGCAAAGTATTTTTACATTTCTTCTTGAAAATGTCAGCCCCAGCCCTCTGGTGCCACAATCAGTAAATCATTAATCCAGGGTAAAACCAGCAGTGCTATGAATTTAATGGAAGTCCTATTTGTACCGGACAATCACTTCTGAAGTGAATGCAAGAGTGTAATCCAAACAAGACTACACACGCCCTCACCATGTCGGCTGTGATCACTTAGGCAATACTACTGCAGTAAGTTTCACAAATATTTTCACCTAGATTATTGCAAACACACTTCACCAAGGGGCCATGAGGGCATCATAAGACCAGAGGCTTGTGCTGGAGCCTACAAAACTCCAGAAAACAAAACAAAACAAATCACCCAACAAAGAAGCCCACTTTCTTTGTCTGAGAATTATCTAAGTCATTTTCATGAAACCTGGAAGGGCAATCTTATTTTCTTTCTGATTTTTCCAATTCATCAATATTACCTTATAACTAGAGAGTAGCTAGAAGAGAAGGAAAGGCAAAATAAGTGAATAGAAAGGGCAAAGAAAAGAGGAAGATAAGGAAGAAAGAAGATATTAATTATGCATAGATGAATCATTTTTTTTGAGACATTGAATCATTTTTGAATCATTTTTTGATGAATCATTTTATAGACATTTGTATATGTGTTTGTATATATATGTAATAATGCTTCACAAGACTCCCTTTGACCATGAATTTTGAGTCTTGGGTACTAAAATTGGCTTGCAAGGAGTAATAGAAAGAAAAAAAAAAAAAAAGAAAGAAAGAAAAAAAAAAGGCAGACCAAGAAGGATTGTGTAAGGTAAGGTCATCACCAACAGTAGATACATTCCTTGAATAGCCAGGTGCAAGGACAAAACACCTGAATGATCCTAATAAAAATAAGTAAATAAAAGAATCTCACCTGATCGATCTTACATAATCATTTGTATTCTGACCAGTCCTGCATTCTGCATTGAGTGTGTACCTGGCCACATCTTGACAGCTGCATGTCTCTTGGTTGATTATAAATTGTCAGCAGAGATAAAAGGGATGTTTGATAAAGTAATAACTGACCTATCTGTGGACCCTCAGTCATGTCCTCTGACAGCAGAGTACAAGGATAGTAAGATACTCTGAGATATTATGATTTTCCAAAATGACTTCATTATACTGTCTAGGATTTCTGCCCTAAAGTCTTTGAAAAAAGATGGTGACTTCTGGATGGTCATAGAAAATCATCTTTTTATAATTTCTGGTGGATACCTATATGCACTATATTAAGGTTTAACCTAAGTGAAAATTTGGCTCTACAGGGGTTATGGAGATTGAGTGAGATATGTGATCATCTAAATCCAGCATAAGAGGAATCACTCGTTTATCCTTTCACCAGTTCTGTGGAAAGACCCAGAAGGATTTCATTGCTATGTAGGGTCCAAACCGACAGTAAGAAAAACAGTAGGAATCCAGCTCTCCTTTTTTAGACTGCATCTGCCTCTGCTTCAGTCTCAGCTTTGTTTGTTTAGAATATCTCAAGAACAAAGTACCAAAAAAAAAAAAATGGAAAATAAAATGTCAGACTACAAGAAGAAAATTCAATTACTTCAGCTCTCAATCATGCCTACAAGTAAAAGAAATCAGATCAATACAGTTTGCTGTAATGTGGCCCATCGAGTGTTTCTCCTTCATGCTGTATCTCTGGGAAGATTTCTATTTCCAAGGTATATATGTAAGAATTAACTGTATAATCTGGGGAAATGATAAGAAGGAACAAGGTCAATAGGACTGAACTGAGTATTATTATTATTATTATTATTATTTTTCTATGATCATGTGTAAGGTGTTTTTTGTTTTGTTTTTGCTTTTGTTTTTGTTTTGCTATTATTATTTTTTTCATCTCTTACCCCGCCTCCATCCCTATCCCCCCTCACCCCGACACCACCTTTCTAGTGAGACTATGGGAGTAAAAGCTGTACACACAAATTCTATTATTAAGTCTGTACTATATTTTTATAGCTTCCTTGACATTCCTGTTTCTCAAGGACAAAAAGGACATCTAGTCTGAAATCTTATACCATGTAGGCAATAGAGTTTCTCCTACAAACTGTTCTGCCAGTCCAAAAACAAACAAACAAACAAACAAACAAAAAACTGTGCAGAACAAATATGACCAAAGAGTGCAGTGTTAATGTTAAACTTGGAGAAGTTGTTCTCGTTCTTGCTGCTTCCTAGACCTCCTGGTGAAGGTCATTTAACCATTCATTGCCTTAGGTCTTCATGTGCATTATGCAGACCTTCGAAGTTGCATTTCTTGAGGTGTATATAAAAGGTATATTTAAAAATACATTATTTATTGTGAGGTAAATTGTTTTTTTATGGAGTATATTACTCAGCAGTGGTAACCTAATGCCAGAAGGAGTACATAATCATTAGCACGTCCCTGCAATCAGTCTAATTAGACTTGAAGACAAAAGGTGACTTCTGAGTATTCATGACTTTATGTTTCCAGAATGCAAGCTAACACATTAATGAAGTAAACCAGTTCATTTGTAGCTATCTAACTTAGCTAGGTATGCAAACTGAGCTTCTGATACCATATTAATGCATCACACAAATCATGAAAGGAGGATTATATGAGACACTCAGAGTGGCCTAGAACTATTTCATGCTTTAGGAAAGCATGTAATTTTGATGGAAAATCTTTAAATAATGAAAAAATCACCTTAGCATCCTTGTAGGTTATTCCAATTTTAATAATAATTCATCTTAATTAACGTGAAGTAATATTAATATTACTCAAATACTTGATATTAATTGATGAATATTATGTGAAATTAATTACATTTAATTAAGGCTAATTACTAGTTAATGTACTGGTTAAACCTCCTACAGTAGCTTCAGGTTTTATCATTTCATTATTTTTTTCAGAAATTTCTTTTCAAACCTGAATGAACTTTATCAGTTTTGTTGTTCTGGAAGATCACATTTCTCTTCTCACCTGTGACTCCCATAGTTATGACTGAATCCCATGCAAAAGTAAACACAGAATATTTTATAATCAGTTTTCCATGAAAAGCAATCAATTCCTTTCCTTCCTAAATTCCTAAATTTCTCTCAGTGGAATTTAGTCCTGGTACATTTTTAAATTGATTGCATGAATTTCATATATGCAATAAAAATTTAAATCCACAAGCTATTATTGTTGTTAGCATTACTAGTATGATGTTTTACCACTAGACATGAAATTCCCTATAGCTTTAGGCATACATTAAGTAATTTATCTGGTACATAATCTAATAATTTAGACCTGGCCTACTAATGCTTCATGAATACAATATCCAACCAACTATAAGTTTTTACGAAATAATCAACCAAGTGTAGCAGCTAATTATATTTCATATTTTCTCTGCATCTGTAACAAACTTCTTAATTTAGAGTTCCACACAAACTATAAACCTTTATTTCAGTGTCTTCAGTCTTCTCCCCCTTTCAATTTTTATTTTTATTTTTTATGTTTGCCCCCAGTATGTGGCATATAAGCATATGGGAATTCTTTTTTTTTTTTTTTTTTAGATGCAACATGGCAGGCATGGGGGTTAAATGCATAATTCTAAGTCAAACTGAGTGAGGGGAGTCATATAATATTCCATTCTATTTTCACTCAAAGGTTATTTACAAGGTTTCTGATGAAAAAACGGAGAACTTCATCTCTGAACAACCCAATCAAAATGCCTTTTATTCTGAAATGCCCTAAGGCTGTCAAAAAGGACCTTGACTGGCATCTGGAATGAGCCATTATCCTGGCAGTGGTTTGGTGTATCCCGGGATGGTAGGTGTTAGCATATCCCTGGATAGTAGAAGTTATCATATGCCTTAGTAGCACAACTTGCAGATTTTGGATTGTGTTCATGAGAACAGATTTTTCCAACAAGTAACTTGCCAAAGGCTTGATATAAAAAGTACTTACGCCTAATGTCTGTCATTCCATCTATGCCAGTTCATTCTTCCTGGGCTGGACTGGATCCACCCTGGCACCTGAAATGGAGTAAACAAAGTCACTAGCTACTGAAGACTTTGATGTGACCTGTGTTATTTTTCCAGGCAGCTGTTATAAGGATGGTGACTTTATGCCCTGTATCGTGGCTGACCAGAGGTATGCAATTGTCTTAACATTTTTATATAACTGTTCATCTCAAAATACTTCATCTCAAAATGACTTAAAATTTGAATATATCCTGAAATTGTCATCTCTGTGAAAGAACATAGCTGCTTGTAAGACTTCAGTTGATCAATGGGTATAAATACAACCCGAAATTTAGAGCATATATTCACATGCTTTAAAGCATGTAGTCATACACATAACTGGGATGTAAAAACCCATTTGACGTTCCATAACATATCAGAATAATGAATTGGAAACCAAATCAATTCTGCCAAGATGATGAGAAATTTTATGTTTGCATTAAAGGGCTGGGGAGGAGAATGGATTGATAGTAGGACAGAGAGAGAGATCTATCTATTTCAGAGATGATCAAATTATTTTTATGGTCCATGGGAAACTTTACATATTTTTTTGTCCTTCAGAATGGGACATATTCATGTTCATTGAAAGAGACAGATCTGTCTGTTTGTTCACTTTAGTTACAAATGTTCTTGTCCTCTAAATAAACCTGAAGGTTTTGATGTTTGCTAGAACTAAACAAACAAAACCATAAAAGAAATGTCTGATTAGATTATGATGCTTTTTGCACAAGATGATTCACAGGGAGTTCAGTGACATTGTTCATTAAATAAGGTGTTGAACTACCTGAGGAGAGCATCACAATTATCTCCCAAACAAGACGTATTCTGTTTAGGTTTGGTTTTTTTTGTGTTTTTTTTTTTTTTTTTTTTTTTTTTTTTTCCTGGTTCTTTATTACAGAATCAGTGAAGAAAAAATAAAAGGTATCAGTGACTTCAACATAGCTAGGATTTTACCAATAGTATGTAATAAAACCACAGATTAGATCATTGTTCAAACAGAAATCCCATGTATGTTTGTTGATTCCTTAGAGGCTGATATTCATAATCTCTTGACTCTGTTTCAATAAGGTTAGGGGTTTAGCTCAATATTTTTCCAGCTGGAGAAAGATACCATTACAAACAGCATCTGTTTGCCTGTAAGAAACTGCATGTTTTTCACCTACATGCTTTCCTTTTTCTTTCTTATCTGCCTTTGATTTC
Source organism: Heteronetta atricapilla (assembly GCA_011075105.1). Lineage (NCBI taxonomy): Eukaryota > Metazoa > Chordata > Aves > Anseriformes > Anatidae > Heteronetta > Heteronetta atricapilla. The sequence goes on from CM021763.1 coordinate 6,633,492, forward strand.
AACATTTTAAAGAAAAAACAGCAAAATATTGGTGTAAATTTCAGACTTATTTTGTTTTCCCAGAAAGTATGTCCTTTTATATACCTTCTACATATAGCCTATGAAATCAAATATGGATGATGCATTTTTTTTTTTTCCAAAAATTCCTTGATATTTTGATCACAAAGATTCATTACTGTTATCATGGTAGTATCTTTCAATGAATATTTACACTGCTTGATTTTGCTTACAAACTCTAAAATTCTAATTTGTCCATATTCTGTTAGGATATATGATGATGTAATCAGAATAACTTAGGGAATTATCTTGCAAAGTGTTCTCTCTAGCATCTTTGTTTACCCAAATATTTCTGTTAAGTTAATGAATATGTCTGAGAGTAACCTTAAAAATGTAGTAAAATACTGTTGTTAAAGTCAATAGTAAAATTTGTACTGACTTCATTGGAATCATGAGCCTTTCCTATGACTCCTGTGTTTGTAGTTGATTAAAACTCCCAAGGATTTTTTGATGAGCAGAGTAGCATTGTGAAAGTCAATAGACCTCTACAGACTTGCATCTTCTGGGTCTTTGAGCAAAATGCTCGACAGAAAATGCATAGAAATGCTGAACTGCATAAGATGAACAATTTCCCCCCAAAAATCACCTCAGGTAGATCACTTCAGTACAGAATGATGAGATCTTAATGTCTTAGCATCACAGAACCTTGAAATCTCTCCTGCTCTGTCAGGAATTGCATTTTTACTGTTCAGTATAGAGTACTGATGGTGCTACTGGTCCAGCTTGGCAGGAGCACACTCCATGCAGAGCAACAAAAACTCTAGCAACTCCAAGCCATACCAGAGGCAGAAACTGTTGTGCAAGTAATAGTTATTTGGTAGTCTCCATTAAATCAGTTCCTCTTCATGTTTATTTTTCTGATTTTCATCATTTAGGTGGAAACCTTTAATGTCAGATATGCATCTCAGAATTCTTGTGGGTTTTGTTTGTTTGATGGGGAGAGGGAGGAGTGGTGGAGGTGTGGGGGTGTTTGTTTATAATTAGGATAGTCTTTATTTTTTAAAGTTCATACTTATTTGCTTGCTTGCACTATATCATTATTTCTTCGTGTATTTTCATAAAGTAATATTTTTCATATGACAAATGAGGTTATTCTTTGGAACAACTGAGATGCTATTCCCATTTCCCTCTCCCATTTGATACCAAACAATTTCAATTAAAATTTTATGTGACAGTAGTTCCCTGGTGAAAGTGACTCCAAAAAATGGGAATTATTTCATGAAAAGCAATCTGAACATTTTATAGGGTGTCTAAGTGACTAATCTTCATTAAACATATAAATTAACTTTTAGGAGGCTATAGCTATATCTGTGCTATATCTTGTCCTTACTAGAAGTTTTTAAAAGTTCCCTGTAATATTATTGAACTAATGAAGCTTTTGACTCCACTTGCAAATGGAAGACACAAGGTAAACATATCATGTTGCATTGCATATTTACTTGCATCACAGTTGTCTGCTTGAAAACACCATATATCTTGGCAGGAATAATGAAACCTCTTATTGTGCTGTTTTTTGTGGTGGATTTTATTTCTTTTGTTGTTGTTGTTGTTGTTGTTGTTTGCTTGTTTTGGTTTGTTTTCTTAAGAGAGAGACAGAGAGAGAGTGAGAAGTCTAATTAGGCAGCTTGATGAAAATTCTGGCCCATAATAGATTAAATAAGCTTTCTGTTCAGCAATAATTCCTAGTACTAAGTGAGACCACAGGGAGCAGGTATATCCAGTTTTGAAGGTTGATAAATAAATGAATTTACTGCTCAAAAAAATCTTCAGGATGAAGCCTGTTTCTTTTCCTTCCACTTTATTTTAACAGATTTCAGAATGCAGTTCAAATTTCTGCATCTGGAGAAAAAACATTGAAATCTGTGCTTCTGCTAATTCTCTTATAGCACGAGTAAGATCTGGTTTTGCAGTGACAAATTCTTCAATTGAGTTTTGTATAATTATTTTTATTTTTTTCCTTAATAAATAAATAAATAAATAGATAGATAGCTTCTTACTGTTCTTACTGTTTACACAAGATTACCTGCACAAAATATTTGAGGATTTTAGCATTGGGTCTCAAGTCTTGGTCATGTGAACTGAGAACATAACGCTGTTAGCTGTAGCAACTTGAAGTACTTGCTGTCAGAAAGATTGTTCCATACTCCCAGAAAGCCACACAAAAAGTCTTTGAAGGACTGGTACTTTGAGAGCTAAATGACAGTCAGGGATATACTTCTGAGTCTGCATTTAATGCCCCCAAATGGAATTGTGCTTGTACTTTACCAACTGGTGTTTTCAAAAGAAGGACAAAGGAAGCTGATCAACCAAGAACAAGGATAAAAATTGTTTGGCTGTTTTTTGTGTTTGCTTTTTTTTTTTTTTTTTCATGATTTTTTTGAGGGGGAGGAGGAGGCTGTACTTTCTCACTGGTGACATTTGCCAGCTTCCATCTTACACAACTTAACACGAAGTTGGTTTGTGAGGTGCCCTTTCTCATGAATCAGTTTCTTCTTTTATTCATCCCAGTTCAGAAGCAATGACCTTCAGATGGGAGAAATGGGAAATACACAAGCCTGTATCCCTCTTATAAATTATTTTTGTGATGAAATTATTTGCTTCTCAGTCACTCATTGATGCTCTGCTGCTGTGGATATAATTTGCCCAGCACAAAGTCTTACAGAAGGTATGAACACCAATATATATATATATTTGGGTTCCAGCAAAAGTAGGAATTTCCAAACTTTCAGCAGAAGTAAAATAAAAAATCAAATCGTTAGCACATACATATATTCACATTTGCAATTGCTCTGTAATCTCCACTACTCATTTATGTGTACCTGCATCAAAACAACACACTGATGTTGAACCTCAGCCAAGAAGTATGTGGCATGAGTTCACCTCCTGACATGGGTAGCTAAAAGGGATTATTTTACATTAGACCCAGCTATACAACTCCCCTCCAAAACTGGAAATTAACTCATTGATAAATAAATTAAAAAAAAAAAAAAAAAGTGTTGATATGTGGTGCTGTGGGGCCTTGACAGAGAACAGGGAGGCCTTTTATATTCTAGCCTATTGCTTCTACTTTCAATTAAAAATAAAAAGCTTGCTCAAGCCAGGGAGATGATATTTCAACCAGGTTTCTCCACTTGAAGTCAGTTTCTAAGCAGAGTCTCAGTTGTCTTAAAGCCTCAGGGCACCTTTCTTTGAGAATCATTGGTTGATTTACACAAAACAGTTCATTGCTATAAATTAAAAAACCAAACTGTATGTTGATTTACCCTGGGCTGTTGTTTACAGGAATCCGACAGCTTTCTCTGGTCTGAAATAATCTCTGAAAAGTGAGTCTTTGCAAACTCTAGCTTTGTATCTATGAATAAGGAGAACAGGAGCATAGCACATTTACACTTTTTAAAATAGATTACAAGGAAAGTCACCCTGCATTCTCCCCATTTTTTATTTTTCTTTTAACATTCAGAGAACAATTGAGATACTAAGTTCATTACATAAGTTTTATATACGTTTAAAAATAATATGCAGAAAACTGATTTTCCTGTAATTTGGGCAATGTTTTATTTACTCAGTAGAAATATTCCCCTGAAATATAGAAAAGCAGAAAGTAAGAGCAATTTGCCACTGTATAAGAGCTGAAAGTGAAATCAACCATTGACAACAATGAATCTAACCATGAAGAAAAGTGATGGGGTGGTAGATATTAACAGTAAGACTCACCTCACTTAATTTTATCTGTCTAAAAGTTAAGCATCAAATTTAAGCTGTGATTCTAGACTCTGTAGTTGAAGAAGATAAACAGGCACTGGAAAAGGGTTCCTGATCATCTCCTCCTCCCTGCTCCCTCCCTCTCTCCCCTGCCCCCCAAATTCTAATATAACTTTTTATTATTATTATTATTTATGAATTTGTTGTTCATGAATTTTGTTATTCATCTGGAAGTTACATTCTTTCAGTTCTGGGTGCAGAGGGTATCAATACTCAGATTAAACTGCCTCACTTATGTTTAGATAGACAAAATTTAGAGGGGTGAACACCATACTTAGGGGATGATTTCATTTGTTATAGTTTACCTTGATTTTTTTTTTTTTTTTTCACTTGGTATAATAGGATATTTAACTGACTGATTCAGATATCACATTAGCTGAATTTCTGGTTGCAGCTTTTACACTTTCCCTAGCAATCCTGTATATGCGGTATAATCAGAAATATTTTATTAAAACAAAAGCCTTTGAATGTCAAAAAGATTCTTGGTTCTGTTTAATAATGTAATGTCTGGGTTTCTGACAGATCCCAGATTCCTTCTTTGCTAGGAATTTGATGATGAACATGTACAGCTCTATCTGGTATCAAAAGGAATTTCAGAAAGGAAGAAGTTCCTCCACTTCTTTTACCTCTGATTTTTATGACATCAAGAGAAGGACTGCCTGTTACAAAATACAAGATACTGAGCTGCAATAGAGAACAAGAGGTTTAATATGGAAGAATAGTCCCTTGCTGTTAACTATGATCATGTGAATGCAGTTTCTGTCTCATTAAGTATTCAAACCCCTTGCCAAATGCTGGCATATTTGCTGCAAGTCCTGATTTCTTATACCCTTTCTACAAATGCCTGATGTTAACTGTTGTGAAATAATAAACCCTAGGCTTGATGGTCTAGACCATCATATTTTTATAGAGCTAAAACACAAACACACGTGCATGTACACAAACAAGCTTAAAAGGTAATAAAAATAAATAAATAACCCACACAATAAGTGTTAATCACTATGCCACTTCTCTTAAATATTAAAAATGGCAACAACTACTGAGGTATTGGGAGATGAAAACAAAATATGGTAGCTCATTGGAAAAAAAAAAAAAAAAAAAAAAAAAAAAAAATGGAGTAACAATCTATCTACCTGTGCTTTTCAAATTTTACCAGAAATTTACTGCTTCTGTTAATTGTAGTCCTTTTCTGTTTTTCTCTGAAGCATTTGGAGCTAATTCAGACTGATGAAGGAACCAGATGAACGTGCCTCCAGTACAACAAGAGCTTTCTAAAACACTTCAGGAACACTCCTCATGTTACAACTGTGGACCTACTTTCAAAAAAGGAGTAAGATATTAAAAATCACCCTCTCAGTGAACAAGCTTTTCCTAATATCCAATCTGAACTTCCCCTGACACACTTTCACCTCATTCCTTCAGGTACTATTGAAGGTCACCAGAGGAAAGCGTGCCTCTGGTCTCCTCATGAGGAAGTTGCAGACAGATCTTCCAATTATTGTAGACAAATCCTCTTGCATTCCACCAGAAGATGTTTAGTACTTAGAAATCTTCAGGTAAGCAGTTAATTCTTGGGAATACATTGTACACAGTCATAAACTCAGGGGTTATGACAGTGTTTTCTACTCCACAACCAGGGAAGCATTCATTGCATCAAATTGTAGAATCAGTGGTGTCAAGATGAAGAGGAGATATACTAGTGCAGTAACTATCAATTAATAATAGCTCCATACTGGCCCTGCTGTCTTTTTCCTTTTGTGGCACGAACATCATGCATCAACACCTCAACACCAGGTTTTGGACATCACTGAAGAAATATTCTTTTATATGATCAGACAGCCATGCCAAATCACTCCAGACAACTGGTAAAAAGCACTTATTTCTTAATGAATATTTGAAATTTTCCTAACTTTCCTAGCTGAATCCATTCTGAGGACTTCTTAGATGTGTCTTTATCTACAAGCTTACTCTTTCCAGATGTTCCTCACACTGACTAGTAAAACAAATCAAACACACACACACACAAAAACAAGCAAACAAACAAACAAAACAAACAAACAAACAAACAACAACAACAACAACAACAACAACAACAACAAACAGTCTTTTGTACTGGAAGAAAAATTCTTCTCTCTACCAAATCTGTAATTTGATGTAACCATGAGAACAAAAGAAATAGCTGTAAACCAAGCACCCGAGAAGCTTCTAAATCTGGAATAAGGTTTGATCAATAGGATAAAGCAAATAGACTTGCTCATATATTAGGAAAAACAACAACAACAAAAACAAATAAACAAAACACGAAGAAGAAGAAGAAGAAGAAGAAGAAGAAGAAGAAGAAGAAGAAGAAGAAGAAGAA
>CM021763.1:6646356-6659486 GCA_011075105.1 Heteronetta atricapilla
TAATTAAGGAAATATTAATTAAACAAATCAACTAAAAGGAAAAAAAGGAAAGGGGAAGAGGGAGGGGGAAAGGGAATAACAAAACAAAACAATTAAAGGCTATGTGGAAGTGCAGAGGGAAAACAAAAAAAAAAAATTACTCACTACTTCCCACAAATAAGCGATGCTTGACCACGTCCTTGAAGCAGGGCCTCAACGCAGGTAGCCGGTGTTCGGGAGGAGGACAGAAGTTTTCGCAACGAGAGCCCACCTCTCTCCTCTTCTTCCTTTTTCCACCTTTTATTGCTGAGTGTGACATCATATGGTATGGAATATTCCTTTGGTTGGTTTGGGTCAGCTGCCTTGATGATGTTTCTCACTTTTTCACCCACCCCCTAGGAGGGTTAGAGAAAGTCCTGATTCTGTGCCAGCACTTCTCAGCAGCAGGCGCAACACCAGTGTGATGCCACTGCTGTTTTAGCTACAAGTGCAGAGCGTAGCACTTCATGGGCTGCTGCAGAGAAAGTTAACATCTCAGCCAGACCCAGTACAGAAAGAAAGAAAGGAAGAAAGGAAGAAAGGAAGAAAGGAAGAAAGGAAGAAAGAAAGGAAGAAAGGAAGAAAGGAAGAACTTAACTTAAAAGAATGGATGTATAAAAGCACAGAGAAGTACTCATAAAAAGGAAAATTATATATCTGGAAATCCCACTTTCACTATTTGGGATTCTACATTTAGAATTGGGTTTAAATTCTACAGTTAAAACTGGGATAATTTCCCTAGATAAAAGGCAAGCCCTCAGCAGGGCCCAGACAATTACCATCATAAATCTGGTCCCGAGGACTAATCTCATACTCAAGAATGCAAAACTTCTATCTGTTTTAATGAGGAATGAGTAATGACCAGCACATTGAATACATTTAATTCAGTGATCAATGCACAAAAGAAGGAAATTTCATAACTCTATTTTACAAGTTGTGATTTTATTTATGTATTTATTTATTTATTTTTACCTCATGGTCAACCCACAGCTTCACAGTCCTGGTGCTACTTATTATAAACACTCAAGCACTCGTTTCTTTCAACAACAATGTATATGTATGCCTACACTAACAACAAAATTAGACTAACAACATATATTCTTCCCATTCCCATTCATCAAGCAAGGGGACGGGCTATTGCAAAAGCTGCCAAAACAGCTTTATCCTTCCCAAAGAAAGGGGGAATCATTCTTCCCAGGAAACTTGATCTTTCCTCAGTGAAATTCACTCAGTAGGGAGGACAATCTTCTGCAGTGAAAGGAGAATTTTAATGGGAGCACTCTATAGATAGATTTGACAAGAAAATATCCCCAGTTGCTTGCTTCCTGTGGATCGATTTAGAAGTTTGGTTGAGCTTTTCAACCTTGAAGCTTCCTAAAGTTGTCCTTGATTTCTTTTTAATAAGATGCATTGAAAATGTTCTACCACCCTAGAACATTATACTCAGAGCACAAAGATGCAGAGGGTTAATTTCCAGCTGCTGTCGTGAGTGGCATTAAACATCAAAAGTGTTTTAAATTAACTTTTCCCTCAGAAGAAATATTTAACAATTGCTGATGTGATGTGTGCCTTGACATTTTGAAGGATTATTCAAAATCTTTTTGTATTTAGGATAATGACTTTCAAAGCACTTACCATCCTGTGCCAGTCAAATGCAGCACTTTTGATTCATCACCGTGGAGGTATTAATAATTAAATGTGTTAAGATAATGGTAAGGTTGCGTGGCAAGCTGAGACAAACTTGAGCTGAGGTCCTGCTACATCCCAAACTCACCTTGATGTTCTCTATTATTATTATTCTATTGCAAATAAGATCACGCACATATCGTTTTTTTTTTTTTTTTTTTTTTTTTTTTTTTTTTTTTTTTTTTTTGTTGTTTGGAAGTTTTTTTTTTTTTTTTTTTTTCTTTCCAGTGCATTTATTTCATACAATACTATAAGCCTAGGAACTAGAGGGAAAACTAGTTGTACATAGCCAACTTCCACTTTATTAATTTCTCACTTGCTGTCTGCTCTGTCAACCACATTCTACTGAGAGCAGCATTTCCTACCTTGAATTGTCTCATCAATATAAATTGAGGCTGCCTATCTGAAAAACTGCCTTGCCATTATTTTCGTTCCAGCACAACACTGTTCACCAAGCTCAAAACCCTACTGCACCATGGATAAGACCTCTATGCTTCAGTGCTTTTTCAACAAATTTTATTTGAAAAGAGAGAAAGGAAAAGTAGGGAGAGAAGTGTTTGCCACTTTACAGAGTCAAATAATTAAGTTTTGCATTAACTGAGAAGTGAACTGTGTTTCTTTGGTCAGTGTTTGAAAGATTGGGAGGGAATCTGGTCTTTCTCTGCCTGGAGGGAGACATCAATATTTACACTTTTGCAGCTATGTCACATGGTGTAGGAGGCAGCCCATGGCAGCCAGTGCTGACTGGGGGCTCTGCCTGTTTCAGCCAAATCTCTTTGTGATGCTGGCATGTTGGCTTGGTTCATGAACCAGAAGCACCTGCTTGTTCCTGAAAAATTCAGAATCACTACTTTCTATTGGATCTGTAAATACTCAACATCCAGAAGCTCTAGGAAGAATGGGATCCACCCAGTATAAACGACAACAAAGAATAATATTAAAACTTGACATTCTTTCAGGTTTTGTTTTCTAGTTTGAGAGTACAAAAAAAAAAAAAAAAAAAAAAAAAAAAAAAAAGTGGTGTCAAATGAGTCATTCTGAATTCCCCGTAGAGCCAAATTAGGCTCAGAGTATTTCATTTGAAGGATGGGTTAACCTCAAGTGAAGTGAAGCTGAAAAGGTTACACTAGAGTACTGCTGGCAGAGACAAAACCCAGATGCATCAGAAGTCTTTGAGATTCATCTGCCACAAATGGAAAGATTAATATCAGTTTATATACCAACAAAGGAGAAAGAAGGAGAGGGTAAACTGGTCTTTTAAGCCACTGTTTTAAAAGCCAGATTTACAAAGTGTACAAAACGAGTTGTTCCTTTTTGATACTTAACAAGTACTATACAAATGAGCATACCTCTAACTATCCTTTTGTGTATAAAAGCTGAACTGCAAAGTAACACAAGCTTCCTTTTGTTAAAACCATGGGTATTTAGATCTGCCATGGATATTCACTTGCATGAACACCTTTAGAAGCAGCAGTACATAAATTAAATACATAAGGTGGCAAGGGATTGGGGTGTGGGGGAGGAGTGCTCATATTGTATCTAACAAAGTAAATAGAAAAAAAATATATTTTTGTAAGTTGCTTTAAGTATTGAATGATTGAACTGTGGTGCATAGATTATTGAGATAATCTTGTATCTTGGACCTTTTTTGTTTGTTTGTTTATGGGCTGTTGTGACAATTATCAGGATAAAGTATGGTAGCCAGTAGGACTGAAGAGATGCACTGGGCATTGTGAAATCCTACCCTGTGTTTTCCCAGCCCCCCAAAGGTTTTCTTTCAACAAGAGGACACACATCCCACACTTAGCGCTGTACCAAGTATATACCTCACACCAAGGGGGATAAGCCTGTGGGAATTGTTCATTTATGAATATACTCCATTTTGCTCTGTTGTGTTACAGCCTACAAGAATACAAGCACTTTCTCGAATTTATAATAAAATCTAATGCTCACATCGAGAACTTAGCATTGTATTGTGATGAAATATGCTTTATCCCCAGTTACAATTCAGAAATTTATATTGAGCAAGTGTGCCCTTCACCTCCAGAGCACCAGCTTCAAATTCATGGCTAGTGGATAAGGATGGCAATGCTGAAGTCACATTGTCATAAGACTGCATAAAATGCCCTGAAATGCATTAGTTCTATTTTCTTTACTACTTCCAAGACTGCTGCTACCAAAAGTGTCCCTTGATAGGGACCCAGCAATGAATTGCCCCAGCAATGAATCCAAGGGCTGCATGCATTGGGTCTTGTCATAACAATGAAAGAATATCCATTGTTGCCAGGATATGCCTCTCTGCCTCTCTCCTCTGGACCTTACAAATTTCAGTGAAGTTACAAAGATAGGGTTTACTGTATGTGTTTTCATTCTCCTCCTTTCCCCATACATTCTGTTTTACCCCTTCATTTCACTTTTTAGAACCTTCCAAACAGCTGTGTTAATTTGGAAAAAAAAAAAAAAAAAAAAAAAAAGAGCAGTCCTTGGACTTGAAACTATATGTTCCATTCCAGCTGCTGCAAGTTGCAGGGAAAGCTCAGCTAGCTACTCCCAGGGCTCATTAGTCCCTCAAGGAAGTCTCCAGAACAGAAAAAGATGAATGTATGAATAATAAAAAAGAGTTGTCTTCCCCATTGCATTTCCTTCTTTTTTTTTTTTTTTTTTTTTTTTTTTTTCAAATGTTTCTTCTTCGTTGTCTTTTCTTTATCTAAGAGATTTTCTGCATTCATTCCCTCATACTTTCTTCGTTTTACAAGCATATCCTCAAAGACAGGTCATTTTAGGAGGAAAAAGAGATGAAATATATTATCCTCCAACTTACTATTAGGACAGAATATTTGTTAAAGGGAAAACCCATTTTTCATTTAATTATTCCAAAATTCCTTGGCCTCCATAGGATAAATAACTACTTGCTCACTTAACAAAATCTTTACTCATGATCATCTAATCTGACTTCATGGAAACTTGTCACAGCGACAGGCTGTATGAATGGTGTTATTTCCCTCTATTGTGAAAGCTAACTCTGTAAAAATTGAAAATCTAGTGAGTGAGCTTGTTGAAAAGACAATGGGGAAATAACAACTTTCAATGGAAAATAATATTAACTTTAAGAGCGTACTTAAATATATATATATATATATATATATATTTTCACTGAGACCTGCTCTACTCACACAACAGTGTTTAGCTCACTTTACAAAGTACTTTTATCTTTGTTAAGAACTTTGTTGTAAGCTAGTCAGGTTTTGTATAATTATTATTATTTTTTTTTTTCCTTAATTTTGTCCTTTCTATCTGGAAATGGGAGCAGCTCTTTTCCCTTTTTTTTTTGCTGTTCTCTAGAAAGTCATCACAGCATATGATCATGTTTCCCTAGAGGTTTTTTTATTGTGTTACATATGGGCTAAATTTTCAGTGGATGAATTTTAGGTGCACATTTATGTGCAATGAAGTACAATTAGCAATAAAAGCAGTTACATCAAATTTACTAATCCTTTGAGTAAAATATTTTGTATTTGCATTTAAGTTTTTGTCCTAACTTTTGCCTTTTTACTCATCACTCCTTTTAATTTGTTTGTTTGTTTGTTTTTGTTGTTTGCTATTTTGATAAAGAGCAGAAATCAAAATAAAAGAAAACAAACATTGTAGGGGGGAAAGCATATTTATGCTTGGTGTCTGAATGTAAAAGTCAATTACTATTTTATTCCTCTTTCCATTGTTTCTCCCTAAATCTTTTTCAGTTCCTAAGGTGTTTGGGGCCAAGTAATTTACAGTTAATTCATTTATTTCAGTAGAGCTAGGACAGCTTATTGGACAGTTTGTATGGGTCCTGAAACAATAGTCATTAAGGCATTTATGTTTTTTTGAGGGGTGTTTAATAAAAAAGAAAAGCCCTGAAGACCAAAGAAATAGTATTTGTGTTCCAGGCTCCAAATGATTATGTGAAGAACTGGACATGAAAGATGAAGTGATAAGGAGCAGATTCTTAAACAAAATAACACAGTATTTTCAAAGTTTTGAAACATAATTTTACCAGGTAATATTTAAAATCTTACTTTTGCATATGTGCATTTAGGATGTCATACAATTCTCATAATTTTACCTATCTAAACAAATAATAATAATAATAAAACTAAATAATGAAAAGATAAAAATGTAAAATATATAAGTTTGTAGCATTCTTTGTAGCTCCCCAGTGAATTTAGAGTCTATATAAATAACTTTGTAAAGTAGATAACATCTAGACAGCTAAAATCAGTTGAAATAAATCCAAGTGTAGACATCTTCAAGCACTTATATTTTCACCAGAAAATATCTTTGGATACCTAAATGCTTGTTTTGCATTTACTCTACAGATGCGCTATAGTCACAAATGGCCTTTCTCTTTCTCTGAATGTTTGGGACTCAGCAAGTATTTATTCTTTCATCTGAGTCTAACTTGTATTGACAATGCTACCCAAAGCACTGCAACCATTTTTATTTTTATCCAGAAACAGGGAGAAAAAGTTAATTCTTGCACTATATTTATTGGCTAGAGTACTAATCTAAATTAGAGATTAGTTTTCATTTCTCTTCCTCCTATCAAAAAGATCTTCATGCAGAATAGCATATAGGACCATGGAGATGTAAACAAGAATGAATCTTAGTAGCCTAGTGATCCTCAAGGAGATTTGCCCTAGAGAAATTACAACACAAGCACAAAATAGTGCAACAGCTGGGCAAAAAGGAGCAAAAAGCTAAGCAACATCCTTGGTCAATCTCATCATGAGAAGACAAGTCTGCACTACTCAGATAATGGTGAGGTGTTTTTATTAGTGTAAAGGTGGAAATAACCTTTTGGCCTTTATACATTTATAGTCTGTACTAAATGAGCATAAAAGGTGTCTTTGAAGCAGTCTGGAGTGATTTAAAGAAGCAATACTCCTACAACAAATGCATGAAGGGTCTGTGTGGCTAAATCCATTGCAATCAGATGTAGGGAAAATTATCTTGTCCCATCTATGAATCAGGTTGTCAATTTTGCATACTACATGAGTCAGAATAGAAGGAAACTTCCCAGGATTTTCAAAATGCTGGTAATCTTCTGGATCCCAGTTATAACATCTCCTTAAATAAAGGAGAAAATCCGTCTGTGAACACTGGGTATTTCAGACTAGTCTTGAGACTACATAAAATTTCCTAAGTCCAACTATGTAGCTAGTATTTTTCTTTCACTGTAAAATTCAAAAACTCATTCGATATGATATCAAGGTCACATGTGAAAGAGGAAACCTAAATTCCCTCAACATGTTTTCAACTTACCATTCCTTCAGCCCTCCAAATGAAAGCCTCTGTAATGGGAAGATGACAGGGAATATGCTGAATGTCTTTTGCATTTGTGTTATTCTCTCTCTTTTTTTCAGGCACTCTCTATAGATAGATATAAATACCTCTTACACTACTTTGCAACTCTTCTTGGAAGGACAGTATTTTAGTTTGTGTTTTTATAGCACGCAGCACAAAAATAACCTGATTGACTAATGGGGTTCCTCTATGATAGAGAATTAATATAGCTATGTAATTTTATCATTTATAACTGTGGTAGAGGTAGCTTTGGGGTGAACTATACTGTGACACACCATAATTTTTGTATGGAGAAGGAAAGCTTTCTAAAAAAAATAGGGGCAGATTAAACAACTAAAACAGGCTGCTTATTCCTCTTCCAAAAAAATTTATTATATTTTCATAATTAAAGGGATTGTTTGGGATTAACGCACAAGGCTAAAGCAAAGATGTGTGGAGGTAAATTTAACACAGAGGTGATATGTTCAGTCTCTGGGGAAAGAGATAGAAATGATGGTTGTCATTTTCACCTTATCTCCTTTGACAGAGAAAAGGTTCAGCAATTATGGCCCGATTGAAATAAATAAATAAATAAATAAATAAAAGATAATTTAAAAACCACACAAAAAGAAGAAAAAACACCTCCTCAGTGCATTTTCTTTTAATGATATAAATTTCAATTAACTGAATTGATAAATTAAGCTATAAAGCAATGCAAACATGCAGAAGAAAAATTCAAATAATTTTTTTCTTCATGCTTCCAATTCTTTATAGTACATTACATCAGTTAATGGCAATTTGTATAATTTGTGTAATGACATAAATTGCCATAAACTCTCACAGTGAAGTGTTGTAAAAATGATAAATCAGGGATAAAATATGGAGGACCAGATTCGTAGTTGCTGTAAATTTCATTAAAGTTATTGCAGGTACTGCAGTTTACACCTGCTCACCCCCTACTGACACGGACAGAGAGGGAGTAAAGGGAAAATATATCACATGTAAGTAGAGACATAATGAGTCAAAGGGTGAGTGTGAGTAAGTTGCTAGAGATCCAAGATGGGAGGGCAGATGGTGTGATTAGTGTCACTGCAACCTGAGGGTGCCCAGGACATGGATGGGTCTTTGTGTGCCTGACACAGTGGTTCCTGGTGTGACCTGCTCCTTTCTGGCAAAACACAGTTCTTCTTGGTCTAGCGGGATAATCAGAAATACAATCAGGATCTGGTTTCAATCCATCACAGTGTGTGTAAGGTGTGCTGTTCAGCAGAATGAAGCACAACACCAAACAGTTCTTTTTCATTATCTCTTTCTTGCACCAGCCCCCAGAGTAGCATAATTCTTTAAAATCAGAATTATCTCCCAGCATGGCAGTCTGTCCCAGAGGGTGGAAGGGTCAACCTGATGTATCTTGCATCTTGTAATTCTGTCTCCACTATTAGACAAGGCAAGAAGTAGTTTTTTTTGTTTGTTTGCTTGTTTTTTGTCTCTCTCTCTGTGTGTGTGTGCATTTTTGTTTTGTTTTGTTTTGTTTTGTTTTTCTGTGTGTGTTTGTTTGTTTTTCTTTTTGTCACCATGAGACACCATGCTGGGGTGGACAAAGCAGTAAGTGAGCTTCAGGGTACTCTTCCACACTTACTGAAAGGAGTAAACTCACAGCAGTAGAAATTCACATCTAAATTACTTCTCTGACTCAGGATTTCAAAGATCTTTAGCAGTATTAATTAATTCAACCTCACAAATCTACTTGATTTCTGATTTTCTACTTAAAGCCTTTCTGGTTTCTTTACACTGATATCCAGTGTGTGTCAAATGTAGATCATTATTCTCATCCCTGTTCATGATAAGAATGAAAGCAGATGATGGCAAACCCCAAACTGGTAAAACTGAAAGGCGATTTTACCAATACCTTTACCAATACCAATTACCCCATCCTTCCAAAGAAACACAGGATTATGGAAATTAAAATGTTTTTATGGAAATATTAGCTTTAAAACAATGTCTTTTAGGAAAGTATTCTCAGGGGTAGGGGAAAAGAGCTTCAAAACAGAGACTTATGCTTTGAGCTTTTACTATAGGACCCTAAACATGCAAATATTGGAAGGAAAGGTCCAAAGTTGGACCATGGTAAAATGTTAGTGCTAATATATTATACTTCTTGAAGATCAAATGTGGTCACAAATAAAGCTTCTCTGCAAAGTACAGGGAAAGTTTGTTACAGCCAAAAAACACACAAACCATGGAACTATAATTCTATAAATAAATCATGAGGGAAAAAAAATAATGAGTCGACTCATTTCACTCAATCTGAAAATAAATTGTTTTATATTTTTTATATCTTTTTGATTAAGTGAATAGATGTTTTCATGTTAATAATATTTTATAACAAATAAAGTTAAACCTTCCCTTTACAAAGTCCACTAGAAGTGTGTTTTCAGGTCCTTTTTTTCCTTTTTTTTTTTTTTTTCTCTGAGAGTCATACAAAAGTAAATGATAAGAACAGAACAAATCCCTGGTTTGATCAAGCATTAATTCAAACAGTGAGAAAAGATGAAGTGAGGCAAATTCTGACCTTAATCAAGCTCGAAAATCTATGTACTGAGATATGTTTATAACCACCAAAAAAAATGGTTGAAAGCAAATACATAGAAAGCAAAGGAGCATGTGCATATGGCGTAGTAGCAGAGAACTCATTTGTTCTAGGAGTTCAGAGATGAACCAGTTTCTGTTATTATAAAAGATAATTACGAAAAACTGTCAAGTCTGCAGATTAATCCTGCATACATCTGCCTGAAGTTTGCTTTGAAACCTCTTGGATCTAGAAAAACAATCTTGTGTTAATTAGCTGAGGCCACCATAATCCATAAAAACATCTGATCACATTGATTTTCAGTCAATCAGACTCTATCTGTCAACAACAATTCTAGAGATCATACAAGAGGTCTTACGAGTACACAGCTTAACCTTCTAAGGTCATTTAAACTTTTCTTTGGTTTTTGAACAGAGAAAAAATATCAGCTACTGGCTGCAAAGGGTTTCAAATAAAATGAAAAAGTTACATAGAAAAAAGAAAACTGTGAATTTATCTCTTTATATAAAGTGGATATACAGATATAGTATCTTCAGGTATAAGAACGTGGCATATGTCTATATTTGACAACTGATCCATGCATGTGTGTTCTTCTAGTGTTATTCTTTTTTTTTTTCCTCTCTATTATTTTTATATAGCAAAGGAAGACAACAGTGTATCCAAACTCCTTTTCTGCCTCCAACTGTGATGCATACTACAAATATCATAGGATAGCAAAATTTCTAATAATGCAGTTAATATACTGCGTAAGGCTTCATGGGGAAGGGAATATTTTTGACCCTGGTTTATATACAGATATCCCCATATGAGACCAGTTAGCAAGGCAATGAAAATGTTTCACTGCAGAAACGTTGTCTTATGAGCTCTGTGCTCTCCCTGGGTGCCCCAACCTGCTCATTGTTATACTGTGCTGTACCTGTTAATTTGCTCTGTTAACCACCAGTGTTGTTCTGGGGTAGCTCTTCCCTACTTCATCTACCCTTACAATGTTGCTACCTTTGATTCCTGTCATCCTGGCCACTGCTTCTGGGAAGAAGGGAGTTCAAGTTTACAGATCCTGTTATGAAGAACATAGGTGGAGTTCCCTATTCCCATTCCTTCCTCAGCTCTGCAGTTCTTAAATTTTGATTTTTATTTAAGGTTTGGGAGAAACTTGAAGACTGAACTGTTCAAGTGGTAAAGTGTATTACTGCTAAGATTGCTTGTTTTCTCAGTTCAGTTTAGCCATCTAAAATTTGTTTTCTAATCAAAGCTAATAGTCTGCACTGACCTTATATTGAAGAGAAAGATGAGATTTTTCAGAGGCAAAATTAACTCAAGTGATTTTGATGCTGCAAATTATTCTCTGTCCCTCCTCATTCAACAATGTAAAAGGATAGACTAAAATCCCATCTTGAAAAAAAATAAATTATTTGAGTTTAATCCAAAGTGTCCGGTAATGAGGAGTTACCTAGACCTGTAAGAAGTAAGGGAAAAACTGTGAATGTTTACAACAAGGAAATTTTCTTAGTATCAGGGATATTATTTTTGTCCAAAAGACAGATGACATCAATAAGAGCCATATTTGTATTTCAATTTATACATGCCATCAAGTCATCTATTACCAAACCACCTTCAGTCAGGCTGTTCAGTGGCAAGAATCTGATAATAGTCTTAAGACTAAGATCATGGTATTTACAAGTAGATTTCAGTTTTGTAGAAAATACATTACCCTGCATAAATACAATTTTATTCATAAATCTCCCAATTACCTTAAGTGTCCAGACTAGAAAAATCTGCACAGTTTAGGTGATGAAATGAAGCATTCCAGGTATTCTATAATACACTAATGATGCAATGGGATGCTCTATAAAATATTGAATATTTTCCAGTAAAAATGGTACTTAGGGATTACTTAGGGACCTCTCTAGTAGGTTCACAAATACACGTTTTTCTTTCATGATCTGAAACATATTTTTAGTTGGTACTGAACAATTACCTTTTAACTCAACCATGACTCCGTGTTGGGAGACCTTACACCAAAAGAACCCTATATCTACATGGGAAAATCAAGAGTATCATTGTAGTCAAGGTACTTCAAATTCCTCTTCACATGTTAAAGATTAAGTAGAGCACAGATTGTTTCCTCATTGCAGCATTTGTTATTAGAATAGTATTTATAAGGAATATCTTTTTTTCCAAAGTGATAGATTTTATAAGCCCAGAAAAGGAAAAAAAAAAAAAAAAAAAAAAAAAAAAGATGGAGCAAGAGGGAAAAAATGGAGTACATGCATATGTTAACAAAGCAAGAAATGCTCACATAGTCAGACACCTAAATTATATGTTTGCTTAGGGACACACATAGCAGAGACATGTAACCTACCCAATGCTTGTAAAGAGCGTGAAAAACTGAGTAACACACTGTGTGACAGCAGAACAGAGCCCTGAGTGTTTGACTTCAATATAAAAGTAATTATATTAAAGAAGGTATTAAATACATGTTTGAATCAGGTTTGCGAAGGAGTCTGGGTAAGTTTGCCTTTGTAAAAGGTTGCTCACTTCATTAAAATCTAAATTCTGGCTTTGCCCTTGATTTGTTCTTTTTGCAGTTTTAGTCTTTCATCTTTTTTTTTTTTTTTCCCCCATTTAAATGACATGGTCTACTGAGGGCTATTACAAACATTAACAACAAAATCAGACCAGAGAAAAAGGGAAGGGGAACAGGAAGGAAAAGGGGAAGGGAAAGGGGAACGGGAATAGGGAGGGGGAGGGGAGGGGGAGGAGAAGGAGGAGGGAAAGGAGAAGTGGAGAAAGGGGAGGAGAAGGGGGGAAAAGGGAGGGGAGGGAGGGGGGAGCGAATGGGGGGGGAGGGGGAGGAGGATGGGGAGGGGGAGGGAAAGAAAGGGGAAGGGGAAGGTGGAGGGGAAGGGAAAGGGAAGAGGAAAGGGAAGGGGAAGGGGAAGGGGAAGGGGAAGGGGAAGGGAAAGGGGAAGGGGAAGGGAAAGGGAAAGGGAAAGGGAAAGGGAAAGGGAAAGGGAAAGGGAAACAAACAAACAAAAACTCAGTGGGTGATTTAGAAAGCTATGTATTCTGGGAACTTGATGATCATGCAGAAAATTGAAACTATTGACATTCTTTCACTTTACACATCTGATTGTCTGTTTGTTTGCTTTGTTTTCAGCATAAAAGTCACTGACACTGGAAGCTTCAAGATTTTAAATAATAATAATAATAATAAAAATTCCTTCCTTGATTTTCTATAAATCAGTGAAGAACTCACAGGTTCCAACTTGTCTGGAAAATGGTGCATATTGATTAGCCCTGGGAATTTAAATAAAACCACAAGTGCCTTTCTATTGCTTGAGTTAAAGAATGATGTTGCAGTACTTAAAACATAGCAGGAACACATCAAAAATACAGAAGGGTTCTCACCACATGCCATGGACCAGAGAATAGCAGAAATTAGAAAGAAGGAAGGAGGAATAAATGAAGGAAGGAAGGAAGGAAGGAAGGAAGGAAGGAAGGAAGGAAGGAA
>CM021763.1:6662436-6675525 GCA_011075105.1 Heteronetta atricapilla
AAAGAAAGAAAGAAAGAAAGAAAGAAAGAAAGAAAGAAAGAAAGAAAAGAAACTCAGCAAGAAGTAGCTGAATGAGCATATGTGGTATCATTGGAGCGTCTAAAAGAGTCAAGATGTGCTGAGTAGCCTGCAGTTCCAAGACAGTAAAGGCTGTTTTAAGGTCATAGAAATCACTACCTAAACACATCCCATTTCCAAAATACACTATGGAGAAAGAAGTCATTTTCTCAACTAAATAGGCTGAAACTATCTTCAGATCTATGCAAGCATTGCTAGGACTTTTCATTCTCTAGAAGGATTTTCTTTTGATAGATCATGTTTTAAAATATCATTGTGTGATAAATGCTTGAGTCCCAAATAGGATTAAAATTAAAGTTTGTAATTTATTAAGCGAATAGAGGCAAGCAAACAGCGCTGGGTGCACCAGGAGTCTCTGCTCCACCAAGATGCACACCTGTTACATCAGGAGGCTGATTTTTATGCTCCTAGACTAATACATATTCATCACTATTCCTAGAAAAGGCAGGGTTATTATAATTAGTTCCCAGAATCCAAACCCTCTCTGGACGCATGCGTATCAGTCTCTGGTGGTCTTTCTGGGGGTCTCTTGTGCTGAAGGCACAAGTCTTCCTCCCAGGCTTTGTCCTTCGGTTGTCCTTCAACTCCCCCTTTCTCCTTATTTGGTGGATCCCTTTGCCAAACATCAGAAGCTTGGGCAGCATCTCATGCAGAAGTCAGTAGTTTCCAAAAAAAAACTCCTTGGTCCTCTTATCTCCCAGACTCGAGTCTCAGTGTTCGTCCTTCAAGCCTTCTATTTACACAAATTGCTAGACTCTTATTTTGCACAGTACAAGAACTATGTACACTAATCACTCTGCTTTTCTTAGATAGAAAGTTACATTTCATCATGCTGCCCTAGCATTGTTTCATACACGACACGAATCATATTAATACTTTTCACAATTGCCATCCTGGTCACTCATTTTTTATTAGATATTTGATCATTAATTACCTGAACAACTGAATAAAAAGACACTCATTAATAGAAAATAAAAAATAAAACTTCATCTCTGGGGCCCCCAACACAAGAAAGACATGGACATATTAGAACAAGTCCAGAGGAGGGCCAGAGGAGGATAAAAGACTGTAGCACCTCTCCTAAGAAGACAGGCTGAGGGAGTTGGGGATGTTCAGCCTGGAAGAGAGAAAGCTCTGGGAGACCTTGTAGCAGCCTTCCAATGCCTAAAGGAGGCCCAAAGGAAAGCGGAAGAGGTACCTTCTGTCAGGGAGTGTGGTGATGTCACTAAATGGGTAAATGGGTAAAACTAAACATGGGTTTATAGAATCACAGAATCACAGAATCACAGAATTGTAGGAGTTAGAAGGTACCTCAAAAGATCATAGGTCCAACCCCCCTTCCAAAGCAGGTTCGTTAGAGCTGGTTACCCAGGTAGATGTCCAGATGGGCCTTGAATATCTGCAGAGAAGGAGACTTCAAAACCTCCCTGGGCAGCCTGTTCCATTGCTCCATCACCCTCACAGTGAAGAAGTTCTTTCGTATGTTGGTGCGGAACTTCCTGTGCTCTATCTTGCAGCCATTGCCCCTTGTCCTGTCCCCACAAACCACTGAAAAGAGGTTGGCCAAATCCCTCTGTCTCCCGTACCTCAGGTATTTATACATGTTGATGAGATCCCCTCTCAGTCTTCTTTTCTCCAGGCTGAACAGACCCAGATCTCTCAGCCTGTCTTCATAGGGAAGATACTCCAGGCCCCATATCATATCTGTGGCCCTCTGTTGGACTCTTTCCTGGAGATCCCTGTCTTTTTTGTACTGGGGAGCCCAGAACTGGACACAATACTCCAGGTGAAGCCTGATCAGGGCAGAGAAGAGGAGGAGGATCCCCTCCCTTGACCTGCTGGCCACGCCCCTTTTAATGCATGCCAGGATTCTATTGGCCCTCTTGGCCACGAGGGCACATGGCTAGCTCATGGTTTAGCTTTAAACTAGAAGAGAAGCAGATTTAGATTAGACACTAGAATAAATTTTTTGCTGTGAAGTTGGTGAGGCACTGGTAGAGGTTGCTGAAAGAAGTTGTGGATGCCCCATACCTGGAGGTGTTCAAGGCCAGGCTGGATAGGGCTTTGAGCAACCTGGTCTGGTGAGAGGTGTCCCTGCTCATTGCAGGGAGGCTGGAACTGTGTGATCTTTAAGGTCTCTTCTAAGCCAAACCATTCTGTGATCACAAGTAATGGATAGATTCTCTAAAAGTTTTTTCTATTATAAAAAATAAAAATAAAATCAGAGCCAAATTGTCCATAGAACCTGATTTGTTTTCTCTTTATTAAATTCTATTGACTTTTCCACAACAATTTCACCCAAGCTATATACTTATGGATGACTGGGATGAAAAAACAAACAAACAAACAAACAAACAAACAAAAAACTCATGAGAGGTCACTACATCATTGTCTTGTCCCAAGGCTCGACCAACTACCCCTAGCCCCTATCCAACTTCTTATTTATATTTACTGTTTAAATATTCCCCACTACCCTTACTGTTTAGCCTATATTTCTATATTTTATAATTCTAGAGTTGAAGTGCTTCTGCCTTTTGTCTTAACTGCTATAAACAAGAACAACATTTCATTTTCCATGTAAGAACAAATTTCAACATATTTGAATAGCTTAAGATGACAACAATAGAGAAGTTGTTCCTACGTCTGTGGAGGAAGTCTGCTCTGAAGAAAATAAGGTAATATCATAAAAATGCAATCATAATATGTTATGAAAAAGCAAATCCTATTGAATTTATCAGTGTGATAACTTCTACAGAAAAGCTATAATACCCAGTGCAATATGTTTTGAAGTTAGAAGTCTGTATTAAATTTATAAGGACTTAAAATCACTTACAGGTGGATCATTTACATATACAGAAAATGAAGATGGTTTTATGTGTCTTGCATTCCAAAGAATACTTGCACCAAGTTTCAAAAAAGGGACTTTAATCTGTAGGCATGATTCTATCAGACCTTCCAGGAGAAAAAACAATATATATATATATCTATATATCTATAGATATATCTATATATCTATAGATATATAGATATATATAGATATAGATATATAAATGGTGGAATGGTGGAATTTCACATGAAACCAGTAGTGTAAGCAAGAGGTGAATCAGACCTATGCCTTTACATAAACAAGACTTAAGCTTCTTAAAAGATTTACGGCAGACATGCACATCAATGTTATGAAGGCTTTTTTAGCCACAAATATTAATGAACTCCTTTTGTTAAAACAGAGTGACTATTGAACATCTGCAAATGGCAGCATGAAGTTTGAACTCTAGACAGTTCGTTAAACCAGTTTGACCCAAAGTCAAATTGTTCAATACCAGCTTACAAAAGGTAACAGAGACTTTCTGCCAGCTGGAAAACAAATGAATCTCAGCACTGCTTCTATAAAGATTGACGGTGACTTAAAAATAGCCTGAGGTTAATATTATAAATCTCTCTAAAAGAGATTTGAGTGCATATTCTTCATGCCAGCCTTGGATCAATCTCACAAAGTGATATCCTTTCAAATGACACTGATACAAAATATTGGATGCTGTAAGAAGTGAGACTTATTAACTTGCTAGACATCTTCTCTTTTCCCACCACTGCAACAGTCACCAGAGTACCTCAGACAAGGCCATCAGCCAGACAGTGCTGCAGCAGCATCTGGAATGTTGGGTGGCCTGATGCTTGAATGTAAAGACACTATTACCACAAAATAAATAAGTAAAAACAGTCTATTGGAAGACAAACAAATCATTGCAGCAGGATCTGCCTGGGGCTGAGTGCACTGGTATACAAAGAGGATCTGAGCAGCAGTCAGAACCCATAGGACTAAAATGAGGATGAACCTGAAATCACCCCTAAAAATGCTCTGATCCAAATGGGGTCAATATGCTCTAGCCACACCACCTGTTGCTGCTGCTGCCCAGAGAAAGTGGCTACATGGCTGTGTCAGCAGTGTTTGAGCCACCTCAGCAAGGAGGATGCAGTGCAAAATGGGGAGGTATTAGGTATGTTAAAATCTCTCATTACAGCTGTGCTTGCTCCACTGGTCAAATAGAATGTGCCAGTTTTTCCTGCACCCCCAAGGGAAAACTGGTTCCAAGCTTCTTACAGAGAGAAGAGAACAGTTTTCTTTCTTGGTTGTTTTTAATCTGGCCCTCTTTATATGTAGAGATATTTCTTATAATACACAGTTGTGCCCCAATGGCCAGATACTGCTAATTTATTTCTAGATCTCCATGCAAATACAGTTATTCCATCTGTCTGTCTGCAACAAGGCAAATATACTTAGATCTAACAACATGAATATTAAGTGTGAATGATAAATGCTGCTTATGGTTGGTATGCAAGGAGTTTCAGCCCTCGTATGCCACCTGACATATCATTATTATCTATGGTACAGAAGGATGCCTCTTTATATTGGATAATGTTCTATAGCTAGACCTCTTTGTCATAATCTGGAAGTAAGAAATCACTGTTTGATGCCATTTTTGCTAATTTGAAATGGAAATAACCACCATAAATCAAGCACATTTCTCAAAGTTCAGACCCATTTGCCTTCAGAGATGGCTGTTCAGCTCCCAGTGCTGTCCACACGAGATGTCTGTGGGCTCCCTGGATTTCACTCCAGAGGGGAAATCTACACAAGACAGGGTAACATGTCCTGACTGTGAGAGGATATAATTTTGGCTATGCTGCAGTAAATTCTGTCAGGTAACCTCAGTGGAGAATGGATATCACTCATTTTCAAGATATTGCAAGGATTTTTATCTGCACAATTTCCTTTTGCTGAAAGTGGCAGAAGTTTTGTGAATGTTCTCTGCTGAGCAGTTTTTCATGCACCTCTGGGTTGTTATGCTAGTATTTGCTTTCTTCCACAGCTCCCATGGGCATTCCCAAGCAGAGTTGCATGGCTGAGACTTCTGTGAGCACCAGAAATAGTCTCTACCACTGGTATTCTTTCCAGTATGGGGCAGATGAAGTGGTTGTACTCCACCTTTAGATAAAATGAGATCAGAACCCCACTTTTAGTTTTCTGCAGGTTTGGTCTTGGCTTTCACACAGAAGCCCAAAAGTAGTGAACTGTTGCCTTGAGAGGCTTTCCAAGAACCCCTTTCTTTAGGCAAGGGGCCAAAAAGAATCATGTAGTATGTTACACTGGTTAGTGAGAACTGAAATAAATCCCTTATATTTGAGTGAACACTGTAGAAGCAAAGTATAAATTGCAATGTAGAAGCAAAGTATAAATTACATATCATTATTTCTTTCAGAACTTCCTTCCCATTTCAGTCAGGTTTGGTGGTGGTATTATGTATCTCTCTTAAGTAAGGCTTCTTCTATACATGGTCACAAAAAAAGGTAAGGTTCAGTTTCACCTCCACACATATATTCAATGCCTTGCAGTTTTCTCATGAGGCCAGGTGAGTGTGCTGTCTGCATGGCATTTCAGTGATGAAAATACTAATATAAAGAAACATGATTCTTGTGAGATATGATGGACTGTGCTTACTACCCCATAACCAATACATAGATGTACAGTGTACAGGACCCTGAAAAATTCAGTAACATGAATATGTAGAGAAAAGTAAACTCTAAATGCAATTTGAGTTGTATTTTTTTAATTCAGAATGAAATCCAGTCCACTGAGTGTGATACATCTTGGAGGCCACAAAAGATCATTCAATATTTTGCGATGATACTCTTGGTGACTGTAATATTCCTTTTGTATGTTTATATTGCTTGGTGTTCAGGTTCCTTTTGTATGTTTATGAGTAAATGTAATGCTTATGAAAGCCATCATTTTGGCTTTCCAGCTTTGGAAACAACTGTGATTATTCCATGTAAAGAACAGAACTACATTAACGGCAAAGCCTTGTCTTCCAAAAAGCCCCAGCAATAGCCTCCAAGTTTGCCCTTAAGTCATAGACAAGGCCTATTCAGTTTTCATTTTTTTCTTCTGTCAGCTTTTCTCCTCGGAATACATAATCAGTAATCAGGCAGTAATCACCAGTTCACAAGTGTATCTTGGTATATCTTGTCCAATGAAAACTACATTAAGATCAACAAGTTGTGTTTCATTTGGAGCAGCAACAAAGGTTTTACTCAGTGTGCTGTTGAAGACTTTGGGAGGAATTAAATGGTTCACCTACCTGAATTTCAGCATCTGCAAATGATGTTTAGGAGTCAGCTCACAAATTAAGATGCTCAGATATAGATTTTAGTAAAAAGGTGGCTACAGCTGAACTGACAGAAGTCTAAGATGTCATAATAGACAGAGGACATGAAGTCAGTATAGTCCATGACATGGGCAGGAGCAACACAGCAAGACAGAAACAATCCAGGAGGTTCCTGGAAAAGGCTGATGATTAACCTTCTGGTATGGGTGATGGAAGAGCCTGTGAGTAAAGGTGTGGGGCTGGACCTTATGTTGACAAAAAAGGAAGGGCTTGTTGGAAATTTGAAGGTTGAGGGCAGCCTTGGCTACAGTTACCATGTAGTCACTGAACTCATGGAGTTCCATGAGGAGGAAGCAGTACAATAAGTAAGATTGCAATTCTGGCCTTTAGGAGAGCTAACTTTGGCCTCTTCAGGGACATTTTTTGGAAGAATCCATGGCGTTAGAAAAGGGGCCTAAGAGACAAGGTTAATATTCAAGGATCACTCCCTTCATGTTCAAGAACAGTGCATCCCTATGCAATCGAGCAAAGGGGGCAGGAGACACGCATGGATGAACAAGGAACTCCTGACAAAACTCAAACATAAGCAAGAGGTGTACAGGACATGGAAACAGGAACAAGCCAACTGGGAGGAATATAGGGACATTGTCAGAGCATGCAGAAATGTGATGAGGGAGACCAAAGTCCTCTTGGAATTAAATATGGCTAAGTATGTCAAGGACAACAAGAAGAGTTTGTTCAAACACAGCAATAAACAAAAGGCGAACTAGGGAAAATATGAACCTACTATTGAATGGGGCTGGGACTCTGGCAATGTAGGACACAGAAAAGGCAGAGATATGAAACTGTCTTCTTTGCTTCAGTAGAAGACAAGAAGTTGATCAGGAGTAGTATGCATGGATTCACCAAAGGGAAATTATGAGGAAAAGCTTCTTTAGTGTGAAGGTAACTGAGCACTGAAACAGGTTGCCAAGAGAAGTTGTGGAGTTTCCTTCCCTAGAGAAATTCAAAAGGTCTCTGGTCACAATCCTGTGTGACATGCTCCTAGGGACCGTGCTTGAGCAGGGAGGTTGGACTAGATGATCTCCAGAGGTCCCTTCCAACCTCAACCATCCTGTGATACTGTGATTCTGTTGGTCAAATACAGAAATACATCCCCTTTGACATATGTCTGAGTAAGCTGTCATACAACATCTGTTTCTATAGAGGGAGATTATTCATCCCCTTTGGAGACCACTACAGGTCTCCAAGACAGGCCATGGTAATGATTTATTGGTCATGCTGATTTCTTTTCAATAACTAGAATGCCTATAAAGTGCCTAGTCCTGTCCTGAAGATTTAGTTTTCAGATGCTAGAGCTCATGTTAAAGAATCTCATGAGAATTGTGGTCCACCTGAGTATCTCTGTTTATGAGTGGCAGTGGCACTGGCAGTGGCAGTCTCTATTTTAGCACAAGACAGACTTTTTCTTAAATTCTTATTACATTTTCCAGCTATCTCTATACTTGCAGTTCTACATAGCACATTTGATCCATCTCTGTTCACTGAGGTCTGCCTGACAGAGTACCTACTTTGCTCTCTAAAACACCCTCACTACTGTTCAGAAACCAGGCAACTGGAAAGACACAATGGTGCAGATCACCTTGCCACAGGTCAGTCACTTATTGGAGTCTAGACCTAGAGCAGTGTGGGAATTTGCATGGAATGATTTTTTTTTTTTTTTTTTGGAAGATATAAATCTATCTAAGCCATTACCTTTAAAGGAAAATAAAAGTTTCATTTTTCCAATTTTCAATAATAAACTGTTGATACCCACTTCAGGAGTGCTATTTTAGTTCAAAAGTTCATTATTATTATTATTATTATTATTATTATTATTATTATTATTAATGATTTTCAAATGTAATTGCATTGAAGAAAAAAACTTCCAGTTTAAAGTAACTAGATTAGGTCTTCAGGATTGACTTTGTTCAGATATCAATTTGTGTAATTGCTGCTGTTATTTTATATGGTTTCTGTGGTGAGATTTTAACGTCTCTTTATTCCAGATGAATAACAACTCAGGACCACTCTTAGCAGATTCACAGTGAAACACTGCACTGATTCCACATTGGGCTTCCACAGTGCTGAGGTGCCTTAAAGTTAAGAGGGATAGTTCAAGGCCAAATGCCAGTCATATTTGTAAAATAATTTATCTGAGTCTTTATCAGAGCAGACCTGTAGGACACAGAATTGAAATTGTGGTTGGCACAGAATCAAAGGCAGGGAATGAAATTTAACCCCTGTTCTTCTGATCTCCACAGTTTACCTCCACCTTTCTCATTCCTGGATGTAACACCTGGAGCAGCCAAACTCCCAGTAGTCTAGATAGCTCCATCCATCATTTGAAATACTGGTGTCTAGAATTATTTTTCAACACCAACCCTCCTGACTGTGCTTGTAATTAACAGTATGGCAAGTGAGACAATAAATTATATTTCTTGTTAAACTAAACTAAACTAAACTAATATAATACTAATTTAAGACAACCAAAATAGCTTGGGTAACTGTTGTGAGAAATACTCTGATGAAAATAGAATCTTATTTTCAGGTAGGTCAAGGCTGACTAGCTTTATAAAAAAAAAAAAAAATAAAATAAAATAAAAAATTCAATCAACCTATTGTGTGAAAAAAAAGAGTTTAAAAATATAAAAATTTTGAGCTAAAAAGAAATGAAAATATTAATGCTTTTATTTTCATTGTGTCAAATAAATATTTTCACAGTGCAGAAGACAGGTAGTTGTAAGACAGAACACCAAAGAAGAAATGAAGAGAGGAGTGAGTGCAATCAGCTCCTGAATTGACAGGAATACAAATCCCAGAATACTTTTGCACTTACAGTGATGAAATTACTTCTTCATGGTATTACTACTTTCTAAATTGTAGTAGGTTTGAAGTTTCCCTTAAAAGGATTCCAGGAAACCTGCAAGTGCCATCACAGGCTTCACTCAGCTGACCAGTATTTGTACCAAATTGGAAAATATGAATTGGGTACCTAATTACCATAAATCTCCTTCATGTTCCCACATCCCATATACATTTATTCAGTCTGGATGAGCCGTTTCTCTTTTCCAAATTCTCTCTGAGAACATCCATTTAGCTGTATGTAACGAAGCATTCATGTAAGGAATGAAAAAGGAGAGAAAGAGAGAAAGTGGAAGAGGAGAAAGAAAAATCTTCAATGAGTCATTTTGTGCATGACAGAAGAGACAGAAGAAAAAACACTCATGACAAAGAAGTCTTCCAAACCTAACTTACCTTGAGCCGATTATAAATAATGTTTCTATTCTCCACATTATTTCCTAAGGCATCTCTCATTTCACCCAAGGCCCGCAAATAAGTTTTGTTATTGGTTGTTGTTGGATTTTGGAGGGCTTGGATTTTTTGGGGGTGTCCTGGCTTCATTTAGGACAGAGTTATTTTTCCTCCTAGTAGCCAGTAGGGTGCTATGTTTTGAATTAGGATTAGGATGGGAAGAGTGTTGATAACATGCTGATGTTTTAATTGCTGCAGAGCAATGCTTACACTAAGACAAGAACTTTTCAGCTCCTCGCTCTGTCCTGCCAGTGGGCAGGCTGGGGGTGCAGCAAGAGCTGGGAGGGGACAGACCCAGGACAGCTGACCCAAACTGTCCAAAGGGGTATTCCATACCATCTGACGGCATGCTGAACAGTAAATAGGGGTGGCTAGCCGGGGTGGGGGGGCTGGCTGCTCGGCGTTAGGCTGGGCATCGGTCAGTGGGTGGTGAGCAATTGCATTGTGCATCACTTGTTTATACATATTATTATTATTATTATTATTATTATTATTATTATTATTTTCTATCTTAATAAACTGTCTTTATCTCAACCCACAGGCTTCACTTTCCCATTTCTCTCCCCCATCCCAGAGAGGGAGGGGGGAGGGTGAGCACAGCTGTGTGGTGTTTAGTTGCCGGCCGGGTTAAACCACCACAGGGGGGGTGGCAGGGGAAGGGGGTTTATGTGTTGTTTTTAGGGAGGCTGGTAGTGTTTTGTTGTTGTTGTTGTGAATCGCGAAAAACTGACTCCACAATCAGTAAGATTGTAAAGTAGGTATGTTTATTCAGCGCTGGGCAACACGGGGGGTAGTCCCACCAAAGTCGTGCGCAACAATTCGCTCGCTTGCATTCTCTTTTATCCCCTAAAATATTACATATGCATTAAGTTTCGCAACACACCTATGCATATTCATTTCCTAGCTCCACCTAGCCCCGCTTCGTATGCTAATTATCTTATCAGTCCTTCTGCGCTTGCGTAGTACTCTCTGGTGGTCGTCCGGGTGGTCGTCGGGTGGTCGTCAGGATGAAGTAAGACGTCTTCCTCAGGGTTGAACTTTTAACCTCATCTCCTTGCGCGTACTCCCTGAGCACTTGGTCACAATGTGGGCCATAAAGTTGGTTTGGTCCAGTTCTCGGGATCCAAGAGGCTCCTGTTATCTCGACACGTTGCTTGTTTACCTTATCCTTTATAAACAGTCTTCCTTATCTCTGAGCCTTTGCTCATCATCCGAACAATAGGGTTAGATTTATCTGGTTCTTGGAGCCCCAGGGGCTCGTCTGGTCCTTGGGGCCCCAGGGGCTCATCTGGAGGCCTAAGCGCAGCATAGGCCCAGTACATCACAAATGTAGCACATATTAAGCAATGAGTGTTGTCTATATATTTATTCATAATCAGTCACTCTCTAATTTCTAATCCCATGTTTCAGTCCCCCCTTTTCT
Source organism: Heteronetta atricapilla (assembly GCA_011075105.1). NCBI lineage: Eukaryota > Metazoa > Chordata > Aves > Anseriformes > Anatidae > Heteronetta > Heteronetta atricapilla. The sequence continues at coordinate 6,673,456 of CM021763.1, forward strand.
AGAAAATCTTAGTAAATTCTTTTACTTAATATAATTTTTTCTTCCCAATCTCTATGGTACTTATCCCTCAATGCCTTGCCATGTACTTTTGTCAAGGAAGCTAATATCGCCATTCGTCGTAACAATTTCCAATTCCAAGCAACATTAAGAAAGACAATATTAAACTTACACCAACTAATATCAATAAAACAATAATTGGGTGACATAATGTGTTCAAAATCCCGGTTGCAGTTGGCGACCATCCAAAGAGGGCATCCCGATAGGTGTAGGTATATTGTGGTGTTAGACCTGATCAACTGGTGGGATACCACTGGTGCCAAATATAGAAAATCACACCCAATGATTCTAACAGAGTTACAAATACAAGAGTTAGAATGATTCTTGCTAGGGCGAGTTATATTCTCCTTATCTACTTCTACAAAAGCACAAGCAGTTCTTAAACACACACAGCCTTGACAAATATATACATTATCTTGAATCATACTAGGTGCATCTAGTATTAGTTTGTGGTCTTGGTCTTCAGCCTTTTCCCATCTCAGTAATGAAACTTGCCATTGGCTGGTTCCAATGCCAATAAAGATGATTGTAGGGGCTGTTTTAGTTTTGTCCAATCACTTGTTGTTGTGGCCAGCTTATTCATTAATATTTCTTAATCGATTTTATTTAGAACTCCTAATCCTGTTCCTAGCATTCCGATTAAGTCTCTTTGTGTCCTGCCCCTGAGGTGTGCTTGCTTTTGTGACCATATTGTCCAGCCAAAACAGCTAATTACTAAAGTCTGTGTTAATGTAAAATTATACCAACAATCTAATTTACCTTGGCAGATGCAACCTTCTTATTGGCCCCTATTGGAAACGGGTTTTACTAAAATCCCCGTTACTTTCTCGTGGGTCGTTCCATTAATCATTTGGCACCCTATTTTAATTTTGTCCCCTATGGTTCTTTAGTGTGTCCACTCTTCCCCTAATTTTTCCCATTTTGATAATGTATGTCAATGGTCATCATTTGTTCACCAGATAACCACACTAACTTTCCATTAATGCTCTTATCCTCTATTGTTAAGGCTTCGGACCAAGGCCACTCACCATTCTCTATTGTCATAAAGGCACCTTCCAATTCTTGAATCACAATTACGTCTGTAAGCCACAAAAATAAAATGATTCTGTTAACTAAATTTCTGCTAATTATGTTACTAAATACTCCCGATTGTAATGTCTTCATTTTGCTTGACTAAGCTTTAGTTTCAGTTCACCGTCACCTGGCATTACTTTCCAGAGGGCTTCTGGAGCTTTCTTCACTTGAGAATGGTGAATCCAGGCACTGTTCCTTGATCCTAATTGCAGTAAAGGTAGTAACGCGTACCTGGTGTAGTCCTTCCCACTGTGGTTTCGAAGTTTTCTTTACAAGAGACTTAGTTACCTCGCGGGCTTTGGCAGTCCTACTAGGGAAAACCTCTGGCCATCCTGAAAAGGTATCTGTTAACACCAGTAAATATTGACACCCCCCTTTTCTTGGAAGTTCAGAAAAGTCAATTTGCCATTGTTGCCCAGGCCCATGGCCTTTTCCAATTTGACCCAGTTTTGATTTGGGGGTATTTTGGGGGTTAGTCTGGAGACAAATATCACATTGTTAAGTTATTTGAGTGATAGTAACATATAAGTTCTTGGCAACAATTTTTCAAATTAGATAGTTATACAAAGCGTCTATTGCTCAATGTGTCTTCCGGTGTTTTTTTTTCTTTACCGGTGACCACAATAAATTGGAGGGGATGACTAGCTTCCCCTTCCCCTCTTTAGTAATAGCCCATCCCTCTTGGTTATATTTTCCTTTTGTCTTTCAATTAATTTTCTATCCTTTTTTATATACAGGCTTACCTTCAAGGGGAATCTGCCCATCTAGAATCAGGGCTCCCTCAGTTGCTACCTCATTTTCTGCTGCTTCTTTTGCCTCTCTGTCCACCAGATCATTTCTTTCCTCCAATTCTGAGCTCAACTTCTGGTGTGCCTTAAAGTACATACATCTCATTATTTCTTTTGCATGTTTGATTTTTTTTTTTTTTTTTTTTTTTTT
>CM021763.1:6675625-6688059 GCA_011075105.1 Heteronetta atricapilla
ATTTTTTTTTTTTTTTTTTTTTTTTTTCTCAGAAGTTCAACAGTCCTCTTTCTTTCCATATGGACAACCCAAAATGTGTATCTTGAGTCCGTACAGATGTTTATTTTCCTTCCTTTTGCTTTTTCCAAGGCACAAGTCAGAGCAATTATCTCACTCAGCCCTTTGTGCAGAGGTATCTGTTGGCAAAAGGTCCAGATTCTATCACATCTTTGCAAGAGGTAGCTGCATACCCAGCATGTCGTTTTCTGCTGATGGCATAGCTGCTCCCATATTTCCACGTCATCAAAAGGAGTGTCCTTCAGATCTGGACAGCTGGAGTAGGTAGCTTCAATGGTCTCCAGGCAGTCATGTTGTACTGGCTCCCCTTGGTTTCTGCTGATTTTAGGAACCTTTGTGGGAAAGCCAGTGACCGCCTTTCACTTCCAGCACTGTGGACACTGTGTGAGACACTAGCACAGTTATTTTCTGGCCCAAGGTGAACTTGTGTGCTTCCTGGATATTTAGCACCATTGCTGCAACGGCTCTGAGGCATCCTGACCATCCCTTGGCGGCAGCATCCAGCTGCTTAGAAAAATAAGCAACTGCCCTTCAATATTGGCCCAGGTCCTGTGCTAGTATTCCCAGGGCAATCCCCGTTCAGGCCACACATGCCACTTCTGTCTGGGTGGCTATTATCTTCATACTTCATCTACATACTGCAACAGCCTTCCTTCTCCTGATGGGGCTTTCCAGGTCACCAAGTCCTTTGCAAGTGGTTCTCCAAACAAGGTGGGTAAGTTCTTAAATTCCTGAGGCATCCTTGTCCATGTGAGCTGTGTTTTGTGCCCACTCTTAGGGCTTTTCCAATCAAATACAAAGATTTTCTGGCTGGCTTCATGGAGAGGGAGGCAAAAGAAGGCATCCTTCAGGTCTAACTTGGTAAAACAAGTTAGCTCTGGTTTTAAGCATGTTAATCGATTATCAGGCTAATTCCTTCTCTGTCTTCCTTTTTCAAGGGGTACTGTTTAATTCTAACTGGCTGTTTTCATTCCTTAAGTTTAATTTATATTGGAAGTGCATAAGTTTAATTTATATTGGAAGTGCATTTTTCACCCTCCCTGGTACACTAGAAGATCATACTCCAGAAAACACTTGACTTAGGATTTCCTCACTAATTTCCTCTTTGGTCTCAAAAGCTGTCAAGATCAAACTCAACATTTCCACATTGTCTTTGATCATTTACCTCCAGAATAATCTCCCCATTTTAAAATGAAATGGTTGCATGTAATCTTTCCAATAAATCTCTCCCTAGGAGTGACTCCAGGGAGTTGGGCATGTATAGGAACATGTGAATGCCCCACTGTTTCCCATATTTATATTTCAATGGTTTACAGAAATATGCTGTTTCAGATTGGCCAGTTGCCCACTTCACTACAACATAGTAATTCCCCACTGATACTAATGCTTTATATAAAATTGAATAAGTTGCCCCCACATCCAACAGAAGTTCCACCTCTTTTCTCTCCTTCCCCGGTTTCCTTTTCCATTTCTTTTCTGTTCCAGGCATTCGTTTTTCCAAAGCCCAGATTTCTTACATAGGGCACACTGAATCTTGCCTAGCCGGGGCTGTTCCTGTCTGGGCCTCCTTTTTCCTTCTTCCCTAATAACTGCTATCAGCCTCTTCTGCATGTTTAATTGAGGAAGATAAAAGTCCTCTCTCTTTCCAAATTGCCCTGTGTGCATGCACCACACCAAAGGCATATTTCAAATCCGTCCAAATGTTTGCCAGCTCAAGAGCTCTTATCAAGGCAATGATTTCCACCTTTTGGGCTGATGTTTGTTACCGCATATCCTGTGAGGCAAAATCCCTGCCGGACAAAGCTGCTGCCATTTATATACCAATCCTCCACATCTTCTAAGGGTGTTTCCTATACGTCTGGTCAGCTGGAGTATACCGTGTCCATGGTCTTGATGCAATCATGAGTGGGTGATCTGGAAACTCTGTTACTGAGAAAAGAGGCTGGGTTCACAGTATTAGTGCCAAAAATTAGTAAACTAATAGTCCATGATACACATTCCTTTTCTTCTTCAGTGGCTATCATTTGCATATTGCAACAGTGTCCCCTTTTCCCAAAGATGTCTTTCAAACTTCCAGATCACAGGCTAGTTGTTTCCTGAATATGGTGGGGCTGTTCTTGAACCCTTGTGGTAACACTGTCCAAGTCATCTGAGTTTTACATCCCCTATTAGGATTTTCCCATTCAAAGGCAAGGAGTTTCTGGTTTTCAGTTGCCACGGGCAGGCAGGAAAAAGCTTCCTTTAAATCTAGTACCATGAACCAAACTTGACTGTTTTCCTCATTTCGTAATTCCAATCATTTTTCCCCATTTAAATTTCATGCATTGCAAAAAAAAACATTTTCCTGTTAGCCAGTTGCCCCTATTACATTTACAGACTAATTAACACAGAGAAAGAAGCTCCCTTAACCAACAAAAATTCAAGCCTCTCTCTTCGTTCCCTAGCTTTATTTCAACCAGTGGACCTGCTAGGGTAGGTGCCCCAGGTCCCCATTATTCTTGACTGTTGTAAGTTTATCCTGCAGCTTAAGACAATTTCTTTCTGGTATCAGGGGAGCAATTGCCCTAGAAAGAGGCTAGCCAATTGCCTCTGTTTTCTGAAGCCATGTCCAAATTGTTATTTATTTATTTTTTCTTCATTGCATTTCAAAAGTTGGTCCAAAAATTCCATAGGGGTTTCTTTTGGACCTTGTTGGAACAAATACTAAATTCCCAATTTAACCAGATTTCGGTATAGCTGTTCATAATTTCCGGAGTAATTAGGGTCTCAGTTGGGGGGGGTCGGTCAGGGGAATGAAATCGCTGAAAGTTCCCTGAGCAGTCCCATTGGCAATCTGAGCTCACACGTGAACTCAGGTTGTTTTAAGAGTTATCTGCTTTTCTGTTTACGTGACAACTCTCTTGGACCCATCATGGTCCCTCTGCCCCAGAGAGCTCACACCCATGATTTTTAGATCTCAGCCTCGGGTTGAGGCAGAACTATTAACATCCCTACATCCTCTTTCCCTGCTCATTCAACTTCAAACAGCTGTATCAAATACTACATGCCACACCTTTAACACTTTAAACAACCTATTAACACTTCCTTTTTCTTTCTGCAGCCTATACTTTTCTAATGCCAATACCGAAGGCTCAGTCAGTGGCCAACTTAATTCCATACCTTTTCCCTCCAAGATGCTGAAACAACATATCAATATCCAACATTTCATCCCATTTCCCTTCTCTTCTCAAAAACACTGATTACAAGACATCATTATAGTCGATTGATCCATAAAGCGGCCATGTAGATTATATAGTGGCCACCACTGACTGCAATACTTAATGAAAGTTCTCTTGCTTTCTGTGCCTCCAGTTCTAACAACATCCTTCCAATGTGCCAATATGCAGCGAAGGAGGCTTTCTTTAAAACGTCTTTGTTTTGGATATTACTCATTTCCTTGATTTCCCATTCCCATTTACTTATTTATTTATTACTGTTCCTTATTAGATACTGGCCCTTGTTTCAATTTCCACACAACCCTTTTTATTGCAGTTTTTTACTATCTTTTCCTAATCTTCTTCCCAAATGTTCCAGTTCTCTGGGATTAAATTCTTCTATCCACATACAAACTTCACTGTTTCAGATTATTAGAGAGTCTCATTCCAATCACAGATCCACGGGACTTTGGGAAAACACCTGAAGCACTCAGCCTTCTGTCTTCTAGACAAAGGACACCACCTTTTCCACAAAATTTACATTTCAAAAGGACCGAATTTCAAGCCGAATGTCAAATTTTCTCATGCACTTTGCTAGTAAGCCCATACAAAACAAGGACTCACTCCTGTGTATCCATCAATATGGGGTTTAAAAGGTATTGAGGCTTAAATAAATTCGCTCTCCCCCTTCTTACCAAATTTCCAGGGCTGAAGCCCCAAACCACCAAAGAAGTGACTCTCTCCTTTCTGCCACTTTGATAATCAGTGAGCCCCCTCCCCCCAGTACTTGGGAAACTGACTGAACACCACAGCAAATACACCAAAACTTCTTAACTGTTACTTAGATAATGCTCCCACCTTCCTCCTTGTCACACTCAAAACATTTAAGAGCAAAAATAAATATACAAGATATACCGCCAGGCACATATATTGGGCACCACCATGAACACTTGGATAAAACAGCACTTCTTTTCAGTCTGTCATGCACTTCGTTCGTCTCCGGCCGCTCCCCTCGCGGAGAATACGGAACCGCGGATCGGAACTCCGCACTCGCTTCGCAGCGATGCTGCGTCTCACTCACAGCACAATCATGCAATCACATAGAGAGCACATCTCATTCATACCACAAGAATATATAATTTAGAATGATAACCAACCAAACAAATATTGTCTCTGACTGTGTTCTTCGTGGAGTGACTCACTCCACTTTGTTTCAAACACATACACTTACACAAATACTTTCAACACAAAATACCTGGACATTTACAAATAAGACATACAATTATTAACACTCCAGTTAGTATCCCTCCAGCAGCTGCAAACATTACCCAGGTGACCTTGTCACAATTGTGAGAGGCCCGCTTACCCTTCTCCTGCTTCTTACACAGTCATTAGCAGGTCCGTCCTGGCTCCCAAAATGGGATGCAGCGGTAACCTCAGATTTGATCGATCTACTCCCAAGATCGCTAGCGGCCACTTTATTGGTCATCAAATCCCCCTTGACAACTCTATCGGTCAGCCCGTAGGGTACCCTCCTCCCTTACGGGGACTATGCTGTACGCCAGACGTCTCTGTGCGATTTACCAGCTGCCCCGGCCACGCGTACGACTTACAGGCCCTTCCTGTACTGTAAAACATACTGTTTGTCCGCAGCTTCAGGAGGTCCTTGTCTGCTCCCGTGGTGAGCGGCTGGGAGTGGAGTCCCCTCCGAGGAAAATACTCAGGGTGCACCTAGGGGCGTCCGCTCCGCAGTCGGTCCCACAGCCGAGCAGAGTGTCTCCTGCCTGGCTCGCCAAATGAATCGCGAAAAACTGACTCCACAATCAGTAAGATTGTAAAGTAGGTATGTTTATTCAGCGCTGGGCAACACAGCGCTGAATAAACATGTTGCCGTTTTGTTGGTTTTTGTTTTTGTTTTTCCTAGACTGCAACACGGGGGGTAGTCCCACCAAAGTCGTGCGCAACAATTCGCTCGCTTGCATTCTCTTTTATCCCCTAAAATATTACATATGCATTAAGTTTCGCAACACACCTATGCATATTCATTTCCTAGCTCCACCTAGCCCCGCTTCGTATGCTAATTATCTTATCAGTCCTTCTGCGCTTGCGTAGTACTCTCTGGTGGTCGTCCGGGTGGTCGTCGGGTGGTCGTCAGGATGAAGTAAGACGTCTTCCTCAGAGTTGAACTTTTAACCTCATCTCCTTGCGCGTGCTCCCTGAGCACTTGGTCACAATGTGGGCCATAAAGTTGGTTTGGTCCGGAGCACTTGGTCACAATGTGGGCCATAAAGTTGGTTTGGTCCAGTTCTCGGGATCCAAGAGGCTCCTGTTATCTCGACACGTTGCTTGTTTACCTTATCCTTTATAAACAGTCTTCCTTATCTCTGAGCCTTTGCTCATCATCCGAACAATAGGGTTAGATTTATCTGGTTCTTGGAGCCCCAGGGGCTCGTCTGGTCCTTGGGGCCCCAGGGGCTCATCTGGAGGCCTAAGCGCAGCATAGGCCCAGTACATCACAAATGTAGCACATATTAAGCAATGAGTGTTGTCTATATATTTATTCATAATCAGTCACTCTCTAATTTCTAATCCCATGTTTCAGTTGTTTTGTTGGTTTTTGTTTTTGTTTTTCCTAGACTGCAACTGGGATTATAGCATCTTCTAAGCATTCATTATACTGACCATTCACATATGTTACCTATGGTTTATGATAGCTTTTATGCAGGTGAGTTCCAGCTCAGACTCCCAGGACATCAGCATTATAATCTCTATGGGACCCTGGTTTCCTCATTATATCCAATAGGACCCAGACACAGCTGCTCCAGCCATTTAAATCCAGCATAATAAGTGTTCACACAAGGAAGATGAGAAAGACAAAAAAGACCATTTTTATTTGAAAGACAAAGGAAAATAATTGTCCAGAATGATTATTAATGCTTGTCCCTGTAGAATGAAAAAGGGAAGCATTTAAAAAACTCCTGAGTAACTGAACAGCAACAAAACACTCAACTTTCAGGAATGTAACACTCAGCTTTCACAGAATCAGTTTTTCTTTTAGACAGCAAAATGCAACTGCCTTAAATAAGAGTAATTATGTTAGAAAATTAGCTTAGCTCACCACACTAGGACTCTCCACTGAATGGTACAACTGCCCCCACAGAGGATGTGGTCTGGTGGAAGAAGTGAAAAGTAGCAGGACTGCAAAAGAGGTCATCTGCTTCTCATTATAATTTTCTTGTAACATTCAATAGCATTCTTGTGCTGAAGGCACAGGAATGGGCTTCATATGTCTATCCTGGGTGACCATGTGCAACCTCTGAACATTTTATGGTTTGGTTTCTTATCTCCAAATTGTGACCACTATTTAGGACTGGCCAAAACAAAACAAACAAACAAAAAACAAAAACAACCACCAACACCACCACCACAACAACAACAACAAAACACAATTTCAAAGAATGCAAAATAATTTCTGATATTAGTAAAAATCTAGATAATCAACAGTTCAATTTTTAAAAATATTTTTAGTGATTTTTTTTTTTTTTTTTTTTTTTTGTCCCTGCATCTGCATACATCTGTTGTCTAATCAGTTCTTAGCAGTTTGGTTTTCTGAGGAGCTGAGGATGGTGTGGTCTGGAGTGACACCATGCTCCTCATGGTGTCCCTCCCTTTGAAACAACTGGTAGCTCTGATAAATGTATCAGTTTCAAAAGATTAATTGACATATATTTCCAAAGAGGTGAAGCTTATGGGAGAGACTGAAGTATGTACATTCATTAGTGAGACTGAATAAAAGGTTGATCCCATTCACCAATGTCTAAACAATATGCAGTAATGCACAGTGCAATAGCCTTTATTTCACTGTCAAAATAATTAATGGGGAAAAAATTAGGTGTACGCTAAAAAGACAAAAACTGTTAGCATAGCTCAGTGAAGTACTAAAAATCCCAGCAGTTCTAATCCAAACATCAATAATTCTGGGTCATCTTTTCCTGCTCTTTTTTTTTTTTTTTTTTTTTTTTTCTTCCTGGTTGCATCTACATGGAGAAGGGAAAGAAATTAAATAAAAAAATGTCAAACTTTTATTCACAATAGTTGAAAAAATACAAAACTCTTGCTTTAACCAAAAATAAAATTTAGTTTTAAACAATTTAACAAAATTAAATAAAGGTTTAAACAATTTAGTTTCTAGAAAAATTGTAGTATTTGGGCTTGCATCCCCTACTGACTGATGTCAAATGGGACTTAGAACAATATAGGTAAAATGCTTGCCATCTGACTTTGATCTTTCTACCTAAAGTACCACTTTAATCTATTATAAGTGTTTTTCATGTGTCTTGGATTATTTTATTTCAAATAACTGTTAAAACCATGCACCAGCATTAAGTCTTTTCTAAGTAGAATGAAGAAGTCACTTGCTATATTACTTAATGACTTAACTGACTGTTTTTGTTTTGTTCTGATGCTTGTTTGTTTAAATGTCTTATCCTTCAAAGGTGTTTCCTCTGCCCTATTACATCAAACTAATGGTTTATTTGGGCTATTTTCCCTACATTTTTTTGATGTATGTCCTAGCAAAAAGCAGTTTCCTATACTGGGATTCCTATACTTGGATCTTAAATTTTAGTAAAATCATCAAAGCTAAATGGTGGGATAGAATGAGTATAATAATTCGAGGATATTTCATCATCAGAAAAAAAAATACATTAATGTTAACATCATATGTTCAGGTTTTAGGTCAGAGGCTTAGCTAAATTACTGTAACTTCATACACCTTTTGTTTAGGCTCTGTTTAAAAGTAGATTTCACAGAGATTTGGAATTTCCACTAACTCCTTATCTTTTGGTAAAGAACACATGATGTTTTGACAAAGTACTTACTCAAATTAATTCATGATGGTTACAGTGCTTGTGAGACATGATTATACCAGTCATTTCAAATTCTTGCTAATTAAAAAAAATGCTGCAACACCACCATTTATTCAGCAGGACCAATATTCTATTGCTGTTCATCAGATGGCTGAAATATTCATTCTGTCCATAGCTGAAAGAACCTCTGTTGGTTGTCAGTTATACACTAGCATATATAGGATGTAACCCCATATTTGTGTCTATCCTCAAAGGACTGCATGCCAGTAGCCTGGTTTTCCAAGTTACAAGTCCTTGGTGTTATCAGTCAGGTGAGGGAATAGAAAAACAGGCATATGAACCTCTATAGAGACAAAGAAGACTGAAAAGCAGGACACTTGTGTCTTCTTCTGGTGATTACTGTATACTTAGATGTCATTTACTGCCAGGTTTTGACTCCTTTAGGCAGAAGTGTGAACACCAGTATTTGTATTGGTTTTAGAAAAACAGTCCATATTTATTTACCCGACTGTTTTTAGTAAAGGTGTGCTATTGACTTCAGCAGAATCACGATAAAGCTGGTTAACCTCTGACACCATGCCCCTCTTAAGAGGTAAACAATCATATTGGTCTTACTGGAGTGTTGTATGACTGAAAATATATCTGCAAGAAAAACATGTGGTCCCTAGAAAAAAGGTATTATATATGCATTATTGTGTATACAGCATTATTTATAAATGCTTTAGCAAGTGGGTAACTTGCTTTGGGCTTTTTCTGAATAGAAGTTTCTATTTAAATGCAAATTATTTATTTCTAGTAGTAATATTTGTTTTTCAGGCAAGTTTATTTTCCCTTTGTTTCCTAGCTCTGAACACCCAACAGATTCCACTTCACCTGAATTTTATTCAAAGTTTGTTTCACTTATGAGGACAATCTCCTTGTTCTATGGAAGAAATTGCTTTCAATTACACATATATCACAGCACTTAAACATTAGTCTCACTTTCCTGTGGTTAATAATTCACCTTATATTCTAACATCCATCAACATAAAATCAGCATAACAACTTTTATGAATCCCTTTATCATCAACACATTCCAAATGCTTATACAATTCACACTACAGATTCACATAGGAACTGGCTTAATAGCCCTTAAAGTTGCTATAATGTTCACATCCTTTCAATCACAGAATTATTGTTCATGTTTTCAGACAAGACCCTTTTTAGTCATTTTATGTTATTATCTCATATTTCTTTACACCTCTCAAGCTGGATCTGCATCTCAATAAAGCTGGTACAAACTGGTGTAAAATCACTGTACTTTCTGGAGTTACTTTACACTCACACCAGTGTAATTAAATTAAATGTAACTGGTCTTTAACAATACTTTGTAGGAGGAGAAGAATGAGAAGGTGGAGGAGGGAATTGATTCTCCATGAAATTTCTATAGCCTTTCACCAGGTAATAGACTTCCTCTTATTTAAATTTTATTTGCATATTTTTTTTTTCTTAGTGAAAACATCTTAGTCACTTACATTTTTTCAGCCATGGGATGTCAAATAAAGTTGAAGTTATTATTTTTACCTAGAGGTTATCATTCCTCAAGTTCACTCTCCTTATCTGAACACAGTTCAGCAGTTCTAAAGTATGACTTCATCATACACACACCTCCTACTGAAGTCAATAGCAGTCGCCTGCACATCTGTCAGGATAATCAAGTCCCAAGTTTAGTATCACTATCAATTTAAGACTTAATTTTATCATTTCCATAGGCCATCTGGGCTTTTTTCCCTGTTGGAGTTTCACAATGACTTTGTCTTCCTGTGTTTCCTATTACTTCTGTCTGAATTTCAAGAATTCATTCCCTTCTGAAGGGACTGTTTTTCCATACCTCACCTTTTCCTTCTCCCTCCACTAAACTTTATTCCCTCAGACCATGAAAAAGCCCTAGAAACAGCCACAAGTGAGGTGTGACAGAGAGGCTTCTGAGACTTTTCTTCCTATGTTAGTCATTGTTGGCTGATATTTGGCTGTAGATTTAATTAATGGCAATTATTAATTCATGAATTCATATTGCATTAGCACCTAGAAGCTCTGTTATGAACCCCCATTGTGCTTATTAATGTACACCCACATAGCAAGCTGTTAACTTCACATTTTGGGGCATTGCATGAATAAAAATGCAATTACAGCTGCGACTATATTAATGGCCTGATTCTTCTTTCTTTTACAATGTGTATATGCCACAATAGCTCAATGGGAGGAAAAAAAAAAAAAAAAAAAAAAAAAAAAAAAAACCTAATGCATCAATATTCATCAATATTCTAGATTTATAACTGTGGTGGATCTTTGAGGATGTATTATCCTGGGATCACAGAATAACAAGACTCCACAACCTCTCTGGGTAACCTGTTCCAGTGATCCATCACACGCACAGTAAGGTGCTTCCTGGTATTCAGAGGGACTCTCCTCTACTTCAATTTGTGTCCATTGCCCCTTGTTCTGTCACTGGGTGCCACTGCAAGGAACCTGGTTCCATCCTTCTTGCACCATGCCGCATTTATAGACATTGATAAGATTCCTCTACAGAGCTCTCTCTCTCTTTTCCTGTCTGAACTGTCCCAGCTCTCTCAACCTTTCCTCATATGAAAGGCACTCCAGTCACCTGACCATCTTAATAGCCCTTCACTGGCCTCTATCCAGTATATCCATGTCTCTCCTGTACTGATGAGCTCAGAAATTGAACCCTTAAAACACTGCTAAAACCTGGGCTTGAAGCAGGGGCCTTTAGATCTTCAATCTGACACTCTAACACTCTCCCAGATGAGCTACTTCAGCCCAGCCCTGTGAATGAATGTTCACAAAACCTGACACAATATAATAATCTTTCAGACCTTTACAATTCAGTACACCATTTGCTAAACAAAGTGCAAACATCATTCTCCCAGTATATGTGAGTCTTCCACTTTACATGTGCCATGGTGATGGCATTCCCCAGAGGGCATGTCCCTTAAATAGAGGAATCTATATACCTTCTGATTATTTCTCTAGATGACAGATCAATCTGCATAAAAATAAATAAATAAATAAATAAATAAATAAATAAATAAAAATATTCACTGCATCAGGACTGAGTTCCTAACTCTTAGAAGCAACTAATTACAAATACATGTGGGCATCAAGCTGTAGCAAGTTCACATATTTCTATTTTCTTGGTTGACCAAACTTCATCTCTGAATTTTTAAATTTACACAAAATTATTAAATTCACCAGGATAATTCTAAACTAATGAAAATAAGCAAACAATAATCTCTGCCTTATACATTATTAAATAATTGTGAATCTGAGTTGTGTCTCAGACCCATATTCATGTTCATGCTGGTCCCCTAGAGCTTAGGAGAACAGTGTCCTAATCATTTTGCCCTTAAAGGAGACAAAGACAGGAAAGAGAAGAAGTTGTGCCAAGCACAGTTTTAACCCCAGAAAGTCACATATAAGAGACATTGCAGGACCACCAAAATTCTGCATAATATTTGCAATAGAGAAATTTCTTCTCTATGGTGTTGGTTAAGTGTAAAAACCTTTAATGAGGATGATGATGGTAGTTGAAATAAAAATAATTACAATGTATTTTAGTGCCCAGTTCTCTGGAAATTTTTCTCCACCTGAGGAATGGCTGTTTAAAATGAACACTAAACACTACTTTGATGCTTTAGAAAACTACACTACATGATTCTTCATATATTTAACCTGTATAAAGTTTTGGCCTTTCTATCTAGGTTAGATTTCAAAATAATATTTAGACACCTACAACTCAGTGTCTTGAAGGGGCATCTTACTGTTTTTCATGCCATTGAGAAACAAGTCATCTGGAATTTAGACTCCTCTAAGAATAATTACCTTTCAGAAAATTTTAAGGATTGTCATATTAAAGTGTGTAAGGTGCCCAAAGCCGGTGGCAATAGAGTCTCTGAGAATAACTTAAACAAGCCTAAAATGTGTAATACGTGCAATAAGTTAATGCTTATGTTCAAAAGGCTGCATCTTCCAAATAAAGGGATTTTAGTAGATGGTCATCTTGCAAAGCTTGGCTTAAAGCAACATGTTCCTTAAGGAATAAATGGTCCAAATCATCTGAGAAACCTAGTCATAACTGATTCAGCTGGTGTTCAAGCATGTCTTTCGTTCACACTGTAGGGCATTTAGGCTGGGATACATAGAGTAAAATGTCCATATGAAAAGGCTTTCTCTTCTTTGCTTAGTAATGTTTGATAATGGTAATTTCCACTCTTGTAAATTTGTATTCTGATTTGTTTTATGTTGGTGGAAACCAGGG
>CM021763.1:6708059-6723680 GCA_011075105.1 Heteronetta atricapilla
CGGCTTGCAGAGAAAAATAGCATATGCAGTTTGCATGCCTCAGCAGAAACCAGTACAAGGTGAGAGCATAGAAAATGAAATGATTATAGCAAATTAATATGGACCTTCTGAGAAAGCAGATCAGGAAGTGTTTTTTGTAGATAATAGAGACTCACATAAAAACAGCAATACTGACGGTGAGCTTTTTGCAAACACCCTCGTTCTGAATGAGATAGAAAATGTACAGTGTGTTATCATTTAAAAAGGGATTGTGCACTTTTTATAAGACTGTTTCATCCACTGAGGAAGCCAGTCAAAAAGATCAAAGGCTACAATGGGTTTAGTTCTCCCCAAAAATCTGAAGCTGAGTGAAATATAGAAGCAACCACAGTGTCAAACAACACAGAGAGAGGATCTCAACTAAAATATTCTGTTTTCTCCCCAATCACTAGTGCATTAGCTGAGCAGAGATAAAAGAAAAATCATTATAATCTTCATAATGCTTGCCATGAATTAGACACATGAACTGCAAAGCAGGAGATTTCTTGTTAGTCTGAGGCATGTATTTACAAGTGAAGGGAACAGTGGTCTGCCTAAAATCAGGGATCAGATTTCCCTGGGACAGTAGATGAGGAATTATCAAAGGGCGTAGAAATTGAGATAAATATATTGCCGTTCTGATACTGGAACCAATCTCTGAAAGATATACAGAAGGAGATGAAAATGTCAAAACCAAGGTTTGTCTAATTGCTTCAAACTTTAGTGAAACCCTCTGCTCCCCTAAATTCTCTGCTGCTGCCTCCCTTATGCTTCAACACCCATAAAATCATGCACCATCCCAGTAACAACAAAGGGTGACAGACATTTACTCCAAGTACTTTTAATTGTTTCATAGCAGAAAATGAATTGTTTCATAACAGAAAAAGAATCCTGATCATCTATCAGAAATCCTTTACAATATGTTAGCGCTATCATCCTGATGCGTAACCAGGTTTCTGTTCTGAGCTTGGCCAGTAACACAGCAGGTGACACAGATCCTTCCTGCTAGGTATTCGTGTTCCCTGTCTTTGCACTAAACATCCTGCATACAAATACTGAAGTTGGTGTGAAGATAACTGTCTACCTGTTGTAAAAAGAGAACAAATTGGTCTTCAGAGCTTTTACGTCACCCATCTAGTCAACCAAGGGAAACCAGCTGATGTGATCTTTTTGGACTTCAGCTAGGCTTTTGACATGGTTTCCCATAGGATCCTACTGGACAAAATGTCCAGCTAAGAACTAGACAAAAACATCACACAATGGGTGAGCAATTGGCTGATGGGCAGGACTCAAAGGGTTGTGGTAAATGGGATCACATCAGGCTGGTGGATGGTCACTAGTGGGGTCTCACAAGGCTCCATTTTAGGGCCAGTATACTTCAATGTTTTTATAAACGATTTGGATGTAGAACGAGAAGGTGTTTTGAGCAAATTTGTCGATGACACCAGACTTGGAGGAATTGTAGACTTGGCTGAGGGTGGAAAGCCCTTGCAGAGAGATCTGGACAGACTGGAGAGCTGGGCGATCACCAGCCGCATGAAGTTTAACAAAAACAAGTGCTGCACTTGTGATGGGGTAACCCTGATTGTATGTACAGACTGGATGAGATGCTGGAGAGCAGCCCTGCAGATAGGTATCTGGGGTCCATGGTTGACAGCAAGTTGAATATGAGCCAGCAGTGTGCCCTGGCAGCCAGGAGGCCAAAGCGTATCCTGGGATGCATCAAGCATGGCATTGCTAGTCAGTCAAGGGAAGTGATTGTCCCGTTCTACTCTGCGCTGGTGCAGCCTCACTTCGAGTACCGTATGCAGTTCTGGGCACCACAGTACAAAAAGGATATAAAACTGCTGGAGAGTGTCCACGGGAGGGTGACAAAGATGGTGAAGGGGCTAGAGGGGAAGACCTGACAAGTGGCTGAGGTCACTTGGACTGTTCAGTCTGGAGAAGAGGAGGCTGAGGGGAGACTTCATCGTGGTCTACAACTTCCTCGCAAGTGAGAGTGGAGAGGCAGGAGACCTTTTCTCCAAAAACACCAGTGATTGGACCCACAGGAACAGAGTTAAGCTGAGGCAGGAGAAGTTTAGACTGGTCATCAGGAAGAGGTTCTTCACTGAGAGGGTGGTTTTGCACTGGAACAGGCTCCTCAGTGAAGTAGTCACTTCACTGATCCTGTCTGAATTTAAGAAGCGATTGGGCTGTGCACTTAGTCACATGAGGAAAAATTTCACGTTTTCCATTATTATTACTTTTTTTTGTTAGGTAAACAGAAAATCTAAAAGAGAGCTGTTCAAGTGACAGCCTCCAAAAAAAAAAAAAAAAAAAAAAAAAAAAAAAACAACAAAGACTGTTTCTGTTCATCCTTTTTGTTATATTCTACCTCAATATACTTCTACAATGCTGATTGATTTGCTAACCAGCTCATGAAAAAAACTACTGCAGTATAATCTCTACTGATGCTCAAGTAAGCGGAGAGCTCTGATATAAATTAAATACAAGATTTTGGGGCTATTCAACAGTAATTAGTGGTAAGTTAAGCAGTGTACCAACTCCGGGAAGTTGTGATTTTGTTGCTGCAGGTCTCTTGGCTGTATCATGCTAGTGAAGAAGAGAAAAGGGATGATGACAAGCAGGAACTGTAATTCCCATTAGAGAGAACAACAACCTGAAGAGACATGGAGTGATCTCAAACAAAGTTACAGTGAAACATTTGAAATAGAATATTGTCATTTCAGACTGGGGGGAACATTGAGGAATGAGGGAGTATTTAAATTTCTACTCTCAAATGGGGATAAAAAGAAGTACATATAAGATCCCGATTTTTTCTGCACAACAGTTCCTTAAATTGGAAGTCTCATTCTCTTAGAGAGATTCCTTAACAAGTATATTAATTGACACGTAAGAAAAAATAAATAAAAAAAAGACAACAGCAACACCTTTTGCAAGATTGTATCCATTTTTATTGTCTTTTAAATAACTTTATGATCTTTTTATAGACAATTTTACTATATGCATTTTATCTTTATGAATACTAGTATATGTCTATATCAGATATTTGCTAGAAAGTTGTGTTTTAGTGGATTGTACATAAATTAACTTGATATTTTCACATCATAACACACATCTATCAATGAAATCACTTTATATAAAAAAAAATAGAAAAGTGTTTAATTTATGGTAGAATTGTATGGATTTTGTCTGGTTACATAGTTTATTTTTGCTTGGTTTTGCTGATTAATATACCTAAGCCAACAAAAACAGTTTAGGTGTTTGTGTAGATTTGATAGCTTTTTGATTTGTAAAAAAATAAGTTTTCAGATATGTGAGTTATGAAAATGACTTTTTAAATCTCTTGTTATTTTTATTGAAATTCCCTTGTTATCCCTGCTATAAGTAGCAGCAAGGATAAAATAAGCTTTTATATTCTGTGTTGGATTGAACAAACATTTTATTTAAGTCTGGATTTTCCTTTATATTTTCTGAAAATGTGGAACAATAAAAACTTAATTTGGACTACCCAAATTGGTTGACTAAATTAGAATAAGCTTTTTCTTTTTCTTTCTTTCTTTTTTTTTTTTTTTTTTTTCTTAAAAAGATGTTGTCCAATGATTTAATTTCTTACTTCTTGACTTATTTTGACAATATATCTAAAAGATTTTTGTGTCTTTTGCGGGGACTGAAAAGGTCCCCCTTTGCAGGGACTTGTACATGAATTCCCATTATTTGTCATTTATGCTTGCTGACCATGTTTTGTAAATCTTGTTTTCACTTCAGGACGTATGAAGAATTTAACACAGATTACAAAAATGTTAGAAAGATTTCAATGGTGCCCCACAGGGCATTAGGGGAGAACACGAGCAAATACAACAGCTTAATTGTCTGAAATACCACAGAAACAGGTCTTATTCTCCAGAGAGGAAAAAGCCAGTTTGACCATGATCCTAACAACTGAACAAGACTGTTAGGAGTCCCTCAGTTTTTAATTACATTTTATTTTATATATTTATTTATTTATTGTAGATAAATTGTTGTTTAATGAAATTAATTTACATAGTAGGCATAACTTCATATTTCAACACTGAGCTAAACACTGCTATGAGATAAGAAAATAGGTCAAATTTCTCAGTAGGTCAGTCACTGTTTTATTACTTCAGATTGTCATCAGAACTACCAGTTAATGCTACTATGTTGCAAATGTTATTTTGTGCTAAGTTAGAGTGAGTATAAAAATGTACACTTTAGTTCACTACTAAAACACTCAGCTGTATCAACAAAGGACAGGCTTTGAAATATCTCACCTTTCAGTGAACCTCATGTTTGCCTAGCCTTCTTTCCTTTATATATTTAATCTAGTAAAAAGTCTTGCATGATTCTAGCTGTCCACAGATAGGAAGGAACAGAATCACCTGTATGTGGAAAATCCAGGCAAGTAATAGTGGAAGTTTGTATCTGATTCTCTGCAAGATTCTAAAAAAAAAAAAAAAAAAAAAAAAAAAGCATTTTCCTGAATTCTCATAAGGTCAGGCAAACTTGTTCAGGGCAGATGACACTCCAAGGAAAGAAAATGACCTTGACTCAACTTTGTATTTGATCTTTGCCAGATATATGTAAAGAAAAGCTGAATGTTGTACCACAGGAGAGGATGGAAAAATGCTGGTGGTCTCTATGCAGAGAAGAGCTGTGACAGCTCCAGGCCTTTAGTATGGGAGAAGTAAAATAAAATTTAATGTATGGACAAAAACTGAGCTCAAGAAATCTTACCCCAGACTTGTCCAGATGTATGTTTTTAGGCTATAAATCCTGGATCAAGTCCTAAAAGACAGCCAACTATCAGCTTTTAGGAATGTTTATGGTGCTCTATTTTACCCTGTAACTGGGGATCCTGATATTCATCTAAAATGTAGTTGAAAAACATGCTTAGAGCATGAACATAAAGCCAAGATTTCCAGACCATTCCAGAGAATGGTCTGGAAACATATAGGAATTATGCAATCTATGTTGTTGTTCTTTCAGTCCTCCATGATAGATCTTTCACAATGAGTTAAACAGGATTTGGAATCAGGGACTTGAACCTCACCTCCTCATAGCCTATCTGTATGCTTTAATAAAAAATAGTGTTTGCTGTCTCTAGTGCTCTTTTGTGCTCTCTTTCTGGTCCAACCTTTGAAAAATGAAACAGGTCCAGAGAAATGAGAAATGTTATGATCTTTTGGGACTTGAAGATTGAGGGAAGGACTTAATTAGACCATAAAATACAAATTTGTTGTAGCCCTTGTAAAGGTGTAGCACATAAATATAAAAAATATTAACACACAGTATAAAGTGCTTTAAGTACCCCATGTTGATTAACAATGAAAGATCTCACCTTTTAAAATAATAGCAATGCCAGTTGTGGAATGTGAAGAGTGCTTTGAATTACAATGAATTGTAGAATGCATTAGCCACAATATCAAATGCAGTCAAATTAAAACGTTCCCTTCTGACATTTTCAATTAAACCCCATCAAGCTTCCAAACAACCTAGGAAAACTAAATAGACTGTGAGCAAATGGAAAAGGCAGCCTGACATCTTCTCCTTCCAAAAATCAGATTAACCATCAATGCTGTTGAAAAAATCTGTACCAGAACATTAAACAATTAAGAACTGGCATAACCGTGCTGACCAATGGTCCATCCACTTCTGTGTTATACCAATTGCTTGTGACAGAGGCCAATACTGAATGCACCAGAGGAAGAAAGAGTAATAATAGTACAGGCTTTCTATTTTAAGATTCTTTCCATTCAAGCACCTCAAAGTTAAATTTGTTTTTGGTGTTTCTATGGTTCCCTTGGCCTAGCATTACAAACTTTCTAATGTTTGTCTGCACAGCACCCTTTTAAGGTTGGAAGGTATAAAAAATATTTTAGAGAAGTGAAAAGCAGGCAAAAGCAAGGTTAACTTGAGGTGAGAGAAGGTTTCTGAAATAGGGTAGGAAAGGTAACCCTGATAATCAGAAATCTCATTTAGGGCAAGTGAAGTGAACCTTCCTTGCAAGTTTCCTGGCACAATTTTCAGCTGGTGAAGGACTGAAAGTCTTGAACAACAGGGAATGGAGGTTTGCTATAGTAAAATCTGTAGGAGACACAGGGAGGACAATTGCTTAAGGATCCTAGCACATCCTTGTATGTGGGTCTTGAGATCTTGATCCTTGGTGAGGTCTGCCATAATAAATGTCACAAGAAAATTTCTTCCCACAGACAGGTATTTAGCTAACGTAGTAACTTTTTAGTATCACAGCCCCACTGCTTTCCAGGAATAGACTCAGTATGAAAGCTGTTTGAACTGGTCTCTAAGTCACCTGACTGAAAGCCACCTCTGAATCTCTAAAGAACGAATAGAACATGCCTCTGAAGAATGTAAAGATATATAATTTTTTTTTTAGGAAAATCCTGCAACTATATTGAGTAAAAGTCTAAGTAAGGAGAAAGAGAGCAGGAGCAAGGATGTATGGGAAAGTCAGACACTTTCCCCTTTATAGTGAAGCACAGTTCATCTTCTTTGGAGATCTTCTTACACTGAAGTTTCTCCCACTACTAAAAGTTATTTGTTTCCTTTTTTCCTTTTCCTTTTGCTTTTCCTTTTCCTTTTCCATTCTTCCCAGGAAACAACAAGTATGCAGCAGAGAGCTGTGAATATTAAGCTGTGGGAGTATGGGGGGAATTACAAACACTGGGATAGGAGAGAAAGGTTGAGTTTCCACCTTAGGTAAAGTTGGTCTGAAGCAGACTATTGTGTCTAACAGCAGACTAACTGTGCAGGATGTTCCAAATCCCTCGTGTGCAAGCAATAAGGAAAACCAGTTCCTAGTTTTTAGCTGCTGCTCTTCAAGATACTCTGCACCTAATCCAAAAAGGAACAGGAGAAATAATGCAGGTTTTGTTTGTAACAGTTTTCCTCATACAGGCCTCTTGATAAAGGTTTGTTCTTTGTGCTTAATATTTACAGCTGCATCTGGCCTTAAATAAAGCCAGTGAGGAAGTCATAAATGCATGACATTTACATTTACATAGACATTTACATGTCTATCTTTTGTATGGTTTAAGTTAGTCCCTCTTAGTGTCTCTGCCACATGCTTGTGACTTCTGACAGTCCCATGTTATCAAGCAAATCTCAGTTGTGTTGAATATCAAATAGAAGGTGAAAGTTTAGGTGATTAACTAAATTCTAGATGAATCCAAGATAAAAATATATAAAAGAATGAGTACATTACATGTCTTTACCCTAATTCCCAAAGGATTTGATTAAAAATAGATAGAAATATCTGCAAAGTAGGTATTACTGCAATTCTGTTTAGTTCTATGTTCTTAAAACACTTAGCTTTTCTGAGTTACATTTCTTTCTGCTTGATCTCCTTCATTTTCATGCTTTGTCCATGAAGCTCATGCAGTGTATGATGAGGGCTAACTTCTGGCACTGTTGTATTTATAAAAGAAACATGCATACACAGTTAATAAGATTTACAGCACAGAAGCATAATAAATCAATGTAAAATTGAGTGAGTGGTACTAGGGGAAATTAAAATAAGATTTCTGGTTCTGAAATGGATCACAAGAATTTAGAATTGTGTATTGCGTGAGAACCAGGGTATAGTACTTTTTCTTACTCTTTTTCTGCATTGTCAATGTAGACTTGAACACATGTATTTATTCCTCTTAATTCAAAGACAACAATTAAAGTACCTAAGTTTGGAATGAAGAGAGATTTATAAAATCAAAATTAAAAGCAAAAAAAGGTCGTAAGGTTGTTGAGAAATAATTGTTTTGCCTTGTGTCCTCAGCCTACCCAAGAAAAATTTCCCCAAATAAGAACCATACCTAATACCTAGTACTTAGAGCAATTTTGAGATGTCAGTTGCAATTATTCTTAATGAAGTATGAAAAACCTCTAGTTAAACACTATTTTTAAAGATTAATGGAATGAATATCAGGGATAACATCACACTGACTACAATAGTCACCAGAGACGACAGACTCATAAAGACTATTTAGTCATAATTTTCAATCATTGAAGGCACCAAATATATATGTAAGTGTATACTATGTCTAGCTCTTTATGCCCATGATATCTTGAACTTACATTTTTTAAAATTTAGTCTGTGGCTAGATTAATCATAAACAAGTGTTCTGATCACAATCAGAATCCCATGCTGTGAAAGAACTGTGCATAAAAAAATCAATTATCCTAAACTCAGTGGGAGACATAAAAGGTAGGAGAAGAAATGGTAATATACTCTAACAAAGTTGTTTGATTAGTATTATATAAAATGTTGTTAGATATCCAGGAAGATCAAGTTTTCTGACTGCTTGTTGTGTCCCTAATGATGGCAGTATTTCTGATATTCCTTACGCAAAATAAATAAATAAATAAATAAATAAAGGGGGGGGGGGAGAGAGAAACAACAACAACAAAAAACCACTAATCTTTGCAGGAGTATGGAAGGAGTACAGGAAGAAAGAAAAACAAAAGTTTTAGTTGTTCAGCAAATTATCAGGGTAGATATTTTGACTCAGATTTCTAAAGGGACATGATTTTCTGAACTTCACTGAAAGTGGGATTTAAGTATTTGTAACAAAAAATCCTGCTTCCAAGAAAAAGACCTAACTAACAGCAATTGCACTCTCAGCAAAGTATCACCTCATACCAATCTATGACTTAGATACTGTCAACTGTCAAAAATTGGTGGATGAGTAGATAAATTAATTTACCCATACATCATTTCATACTGTTGTTTCCAAAGCAATCTATCATCTAATAGATTTAATAATCAGTCTCACAACATTTTCTACCTGTAATACTGGATTGTGTCATATTTCTAAATGTTGTGGTTTTTTTTTGGTTCCCTTTAGGTGGATGTGTTACAGAATAGATCAGACCACACTTCTGGCCTGTCAGATAGTATTAATTTATGATGTTCTCTCATCCTTCCCTGGTGCTTTGGATCAAACAAAGGCACTGTTTAAATAAATAAAATGTAATGTAATGCAATTAAACATTTTCCCATAGCTGTTAAGATCAAGGCAACTAATAATCACCGGATGTAACACTTTTAAAACCCATGACAGACATTTATATAGTTTAGCGATTACTGTCATAATGTTAAGCTATTGAGCCAAGATCTGATCACATTATTCAGTTAGGAACATAAAACCAGCAGAGGTAAGATCAGCAGAAATCATCCCATCACCATTATTAATTCAGTAGAAATATTTACGACTTTACAAGGCTGGAAGGAACAATTATAGTCCAATCCCATACTCCTCCTCTTGAACAGAAACCATAAAATTCAGCTAGCAAGTCCTGCAACCATCTCAGTATTTTGTGATTGAAAATAACCACTGCAAAAACAACCACAGGTCCCCAGCTATGAAGACAGGACAGCCTCCTGTCCCAGGGAAAGAGCACTGAAGTGCTGACCTGAGTGAAGTCACAGAGGAGGCCTGAGAACTGTACTCAGATCTCTGCAGAAAAATCCTATGTTGTAGATGTGATTTTTGCCCCTTAGCTATAATAGCATACTTAAATCATCATTCCCATTTATTATGGATGTAAATTTTGTGGCTATAAAAGTTATTATAATGATAAAAGTTTCAACAAGCAGTGCAGTATACCAGGGACTACTGTACTTTTTCTCTCTACCTTACAATGTTTTCCATAAAGCATTTTAACCTCTATTGCAAAGTGTATCAAGATTTAGAAATGAAATGTGTATTTATTTATTTTTGTTTCAGGTTGGAAATTGAAGTATTTTGCTTAAGGAAAAAAAAAAAAAAAAATAGTGAAAGAAAAAAAAAAAAAAAAAAAAAAAAAAAAAACACTCCTTGGAGAAAATGATAGTAAACCATAATCAAGGTAACCCCTAATCCTATTGCAAACCTTCCTCCAAAAACATAAAAACTTTTCACAGAAAAATACTTGTATGTATGCACACATATATATGCAATACAAACATACCCACATAGACACATCTAAAATTACCCCTGTGGTATTTGTGAGAAACCAGACACACATCAATCCCTCCAGACTTCTATAAAACCTAATGACTTAGACATTCAGCAAGAATATTAATCATTCTGCTTTGCCTGGTTTTCTATAGTGATGTTTTCCAAATTCCTAAATTTTTTTTCTGTTCTAAGGTGAGGCTTTTTGTCCTGTGATTTGTATCATAAAATGCCAGAATGCCTCATTTTCCATTTAAGATAAGAGAGAGTTTATTACAAGTCCCAAGATAAACAAGCAAGCAAACAAAACTATACTTTTAGCACCACAAAGTCTCAGGGTTTGGTTAGCTCAGTAATTATGCACTTTTGAAATATTAACTCAAAGGATCATCTCACCTCTTTCACATGGCATAGCTGCACCAATTCACTGCAATTTCATTTTTGCAAATGAAGAGTCTTGGCCTCGCAGTTTTTTTCAGTATGTGCACTTAAGTAGCCAATAGCTGCTCTTCTATTCCTGTGAAGTACTGCATGTGGCAAGACAGGAGTTGTATTGAGATGTGTGATGATAGGAGGGGCTAGGCACCAAAGCAGTGAGGTATGACCATCCTGCAGACATGTCCAACAAGTCTACATATCTCTCTTAGAGTTTTATAAGCAATGTTCAAATGCTGCGTTGAAAAGAACCCAAAACCAGCTCTGAGTGCTGACAGCGTATTTTTAAAGTTGGTGTAATATAATTCAGTTTTTCTCTGGGGCAGTTCGCCTGCCCCCAAAGCCATCTTATGCCAAAGGAAGCACAGGAAGAGGATGTGTTGGTGGAGGCTGGAAGCAGAGCAGCATCCCTGCCTCCCTCCCCAGGCCTCCCACTCCCTCCCATGGCCCTGAGGTTCTGCACCAGTTGCCGGCCAGATGTTTGAGCCTGCATCCCTACTGGAAGGTTGTGACAAAGCCCCTGAGAGTTGAATGACAACAATCTGTCAACTAGGCATCAGCACATTTTTTTTCCATATTCCATTATTCTGCACCTTATGTCACTGTTTTTAGTTCCTAAATTGCCTGTTGTTTATTTCTGTTCATTTCTTCCATCAGTATTTTTTTTAATTTTAATAACATTCCACTGCTGAGACTATTCTTCAGAGTACCAACACTGCTTTCCCCAGCCCAAGGCAGCAGGGGGGAAGACAAGGAGTGGGGTGGGATGGGGGTGTGTGGGAAGAGGGGGTTGTAGGCAAGGACATATCAATTACTCAGAAAGATCCAGAGGTTCAAGATGTGATGACACTGACAGTAGGAAGTATGATAAATGCTCCGATTTACATCCAACTCCCATTAGATAGTTGCAGGAAATTATGATAAAGTGATTATTTACAAGGAAAACCTTTACAACTTAATTAAATAAGACTGAGTTTCTGATTTGAGAGGACAGAACAGAAATAACAAATAGGCCTTATTTTTTATTTATTTTTTATTTTTTATTTTTATTTTTTTTTCCTGTGAGCAATGGCAAAGCCCTTTCAGCTTCTAAATCCCCTGTGGCCTTTCTCATCTATATGCAATTTACTAAGATGGTGTCCACAGGATAAAAGGGTAGGTAGGCATTAAGAGTTTGCTGTGGGGGCTTTTATTACAGGTCTGAGCTAAGCAATGCCCCAGTATATTGCTCAGGGTATGGTAATACTTGGCTGCTGTCCTAGTAACGTATGAAATGTCTGGGGAAGAGGGAGGTTTCTTCAGGGTGGGTCAGAAAGATTTTTTGCTCCAGAGATTTGTAGACAATGGGTATTCCAACAAAAAGGGAAAGAAAAAATATATATGTTTTTTTCTTTTGCTGTTCTTGTCATGGTTTGCTTTGTGGTCTCCAGGGTTTAGCACACAATTAACTGAGTTATGTCTTTCCCTTTGATTCTGTTAGGGGGAATCAGCAGATGCACACAAGTTAAAGCCCTCACAAATATTATACAGAGAAAGACGTCCTCTGTGAGTTATCCTCACTTGTAGCATTCACTCCCTCACAGATTTGCCAAAGCTCAGATTTCTTAATTTTCCAGATACAGTGGAAAATCTGCTATTTTTCTTTCTTTATTAGAAAGCTATTGGAGAGGATTTCAGGAGAGAAAAGCAACTTTAAGAACAACCCTTTCATTTATGTTGCTAGGCTAAACTTGCAGAATAGACAGCCAGAACCACGGATTACACACTGCAGAGATTCACACACACACATCTGCAGCCTTGCTGCATGTGTGACAATACCACAGGTCACAAATCAGTCCCCACAGCTTCATCTTTACACACTGCTGTAAAATGCAGAGAAGTGGCCAGCTGTGTTCCTACAAGAACTGATGCTCACTTTGCTCTGATCCACCTACATGTTATTGTAGATTTAAGGACTGGACTGTGATATCAGTTAAGGCTTTTGCCTCCTTTTAAAGTTGGTGAGGGCAACAAATTGCCTTCTGAGACATTTACTGCACCAAGAGGCTGGAGAAGGGGCCCAAGAGTGTCAAACCTTTGGGAAGTACATCACATAAGCATCAAAAATAGGGTGGGATCTTCAGCACAGAGGTTCAGGCATGCTGCCCTGGCCAGGCAGTTCAAAGCATCTGTGAACCTGGGAGAGAAGGAAGGCTTCCCAGCAGACCATGCTGAGAGTGAGCAATGCCACTGGCTACAAATGGTGCTGTCTTCAGAAGAAGGGGAGTTCACAGATCAAGCTCCTCTTTTTACAGTCTGGGAGTCTAGTTGCAAATAATGGGATTTAGGAAACAGAGGTGTGATGAGGCAGAACTAAATAGCCTTTGTGAAGCATTATTGAGGAAGAAAGTTTCTGCAAGTAGTCATTAAGTGGGAGATTAACAATGGAAAGCTGCAGTTCCCAGTGCAGTGCCTTCTCTTTCAAGTTTGTGAGGCTGAGGGGGACTTGCAATATTCGCTTCTTCCCTTCTGCAGTACACAGGTGGCCTTTTGTCGTGGGTTTTAGAGGGCAGCTTGTTTAACACTGCTCAGCAGTACTTCCCTATAGTTTGACTCAGGGAATAGGAACGTATAAAACACCCTGGCAAAGCAGCTGAAATCATTTAGGAAGGGACAGAAGGTAAATATGTCATTTACTGTCTGGCCAGGGCACAGCCTGACATCTATAGACTGACAAAAGTGCTGGGGAATCTCTAATAACCACAAATGGCTCCTGACTCATTTTCACTCTCCAGCCAGCAGGCTGCTGCAGCTACAACTGAAGGGGAAGTGAAATTATAGACATGATGTACAGTGATCTATGATCATTATAAGTAAGAACATCAGAAATCCTTGAAAGAGAAAGAAATCCCCTATGGGCCTATTATGTCTGCTCCTCTTGTTTACTTCTTCTTGAATTTCCGATTATTTTCAGCAATGATTACATATCACAGGCCTCTCCAACCTGTGACTGACCTTTTGAGTTAGAAATTGGATAAAGCAAACTGCTGAAAATGTGTGAGTTAAATATGTAGATTGGGGGCAATAAATACAAAATGTATTATATATGTACATAAAGCTATACATATATATGCATCTCCAAAACTATTCAGCTGTGAAAGCTTCTGAGAAACGTGAGGAAAGAGAGCACCTGGATTTTGTTCTGTGCATCCTATCTGGTCTTCTGCACCTCAGCTCTAGGGATAGCTCTTAACTATGAAAATGAGGTTGCATTAATTTCACTCCAGGATCAACCAGGGGAAGGACACAGCATATTAGTCGTCAGGGTTCTTTTTCATATTCATCCGCATGCATTAACCTTCATCTTATTTGTTGAGTTAGGCTGCTTTTTGTATATCATGAATAATTTCGTTAAGCATTAAGAATTTACCCACACTGTATCTTTTATTTTATTTTATTTTATTTTTTTAAATATTTACAATTTGTAATGCATAATAAATATGTAATAGCCAGGGTATGATTTCTCAGGGTTTAATATTATTTAAGTCTGTCATGTCCTATAACCTTTCTTGGCTTATACAATATTCAGGACTTTAATGCCATGTCAGTGCTGTTATCCTGGGTCGATGGCAAAAGGACATCCATCTTGACACTCCCCACTCACTAATCATGTCAATTTTGATTTGATAAGCATATAAATGCTTCTGGGTTTATGCATTATCAGTGGAAATGTGTTAAAAATACTTGTCAGTGTCCTTATTTTGAGGGTTAAAATCAGAAAATCTTAGAGGAAAGAGGATTCTCTGGTTGCATAAGATATCAGATTCCTGTCCCTAAAAAATGCAATGGTGTGCAGATGATTTTAGACAATATTCAAGTATGACACTTTTACCCCTTGTTTTTTTTTTTAAGGAATTTACCTCCATTCTAGAAGAACAAGGAAAGAACAGACAGGGATGGTTTATTCACTTTAAACAATGAAAGGGAATTGCAGAACATCAAAATATTTCTGAATTAGAAGAGTATTCACAATGAAGATATTGAATTCACTGTTCCTTTGCACAGCCACTGCAAGTGGAACCTTATAGTAACAACACACCAAAGGCTACTCTAAGAGCAACAGCAACAAACAGTCATCTGTCTTGCAAGAGAAGGAGAACTAGTTCTGATGAAACTACAGAATTTACATGAAAAAGTTGAGTGTATTTGACTTGGTCCTGTAGCAAGCTATGACACACATGAATATTAAAATGTTCATCAAGCATTTAACAAGTTTCTTAATCATGTGTTTTAACAACATGAATAATCTAGCTGAAGTGAATCATACTGCAAATTACATAAACTTAAATAAAATGCTGAATAAGGATGGAAGCATGCTTTACCTTTTTATTGTCTTTGATTTTACATATCAAAACATATTTCACAAATATATATATATAGGTAAGTGAAGAATAATTTTCTTTTTCAAAACCACTTATTTTGATATTCACATTTTGTTAGAAACACATGCCAGAAAAGACTTATAATCTAACATGACTTTAAAAAATACATTATATTTTATTTTAATTTTATTTCATTTTCTTTATTTATTAGATTTGATGAAAAAATAAAGAAAATTCCTGGACTCCTTCTAACCAATGGAAATGAAGTATTTGGGAAAATTAAATTGAAGTGAATTTAGGATAAAGTAGGCACAAAATGGATGAGTGTTTAACCTTAAAGAAAGAAAAAAGGACTTTAAAAGATGATTAAGACAGACTCCAACAACTCTGGAGTTTAGTGAAGAAGATGATGTAGAATACTGATCTAAGAAGGAATGGGATACAGGAAATAAATTTATGAGATAAATGGTTCTGAGTTGTTACCTTGAATTCAAATGAAAGAAAAAAGTCAAAATGTATTTTTTTCTCCACATGAAGTTTTTTTGGGGAAAAAATAAAAAAGGAAAAAAGTATTCACAAATGTCGAAATGTTTTGTTTTGACATTTTCAATCAAAACAAAATGCTTCCAGATTCTCAGATCAAAATATTTAATTTTAGTGTGTTAAATTAAATGTGAATGTTTCATTTGGAGTCAGTTCAATAGTAAACTGCATCTGGTTACAGTACTGCGGTGCCTTATGGGAACTGGAGTTGGAGTGCCAAATGCCCTCAATCTTCCATATAAAGCATGCATCCTTACTGGACTATCTCCTTCATGATGCCTGATAGTAAT
>CM021763.1:6723780-6736860 GCA_011075105.1 Heteronetta atricapilla
TTTTTTTTTTTTTTTTTTTTTTTTTTCTTTTTCCTTTTTTCTTTCTTTCTTTCTTTTTTCCTTTCTTTCTTTCTTTATTTCTTTTTTTTTTTTTTTTTTGAGAGGGGGACAGTTTTATTTATTTGTGTATTTATTTTACAGCAAATAATAAAAAAAGCTGGTTTTGAAAAATAAAGGCAATTTTAAAGATTGTTGATGACATTGAATCAGTTCTTTTCCTGGCTTCACTATAGACCAGTGATTTCTTTTCATTTTATTTCAGCTTCTCGGGGTCTCTTCAACCCCTTCTTTCTCTGTTGAGCAGACAGACTTCCAGAAGCAAAATGGGAGACAAATGCATCCAAAGCTCCTTGATGCATTCACTGAATTGCATACAGAATTCCACAGTTAAGGACTCCAAAGGGCTTTAGATAACTTTCACAATTCATGTGAAAACCTGGACCTTAGTCTATTAAAGACTCTTTTAGCATAGATCCACCACCTCCACTCATTACTTTCTGCCTCAGGACCTGGAGGGAGTGTTGTCATCAATGTGTGCTAACATTTGGCCCTAAGTAATTGACATTAGGGTAAGAAGTGACAAACAAACACAACTAAAGTTTCTCAGAATATTCATTGCAAATAATTTATGCAAGTAATTTAGCCCTCCTCCCTTTCTTTTTCTGCTTGAGGAGTCTGCAAGGGTAGAATGTGACCTTTATGGATTAGTGTCTTTGCACTTGCTCATTGAGCAGTTTGTGTGAACAATTTTCAGCCTATGGATTTCTTGGAAGCTGCTGGCTATGAATGTCCACTAATCCTGATTCACTGTGTATGCCATATGATTGGTCACCTCTGCCACTTTTTTTTTTCCTTTTTTTTTTTTCCTTGCCCCAGTCTGTTGCCTAATTGGTTGACCCTGGTGTTATAAATAGCAGTGAAAATAGAACAAATGGCAGAGGCTTTGCATCTCTGGGGAAGGGGGGAATGAAACAGCAGGAAATAAATTGGTGTTGTGATTTTAGAACATTTAAAAATATCTCCTTGCACAAGAAAGTTCAGTATATTTGCCTAGATACATAGATTTGAGCTCTGTAAAAAGAGCTCTGTTATTTCCCCACCTGACAGAAAGAGATAGGCAGTTCTTTAGCAGGCTTTGCATCCAATTCTTACCTGTCACATTCCTCCCAAGTAATCACATGTATAGGCAGTGCTGTTGGGAGGCATTTTGTTCCCTTTCATTATGCAGACTATAAGCTCTTTTGGGACCTATCTTCCCTCTTACCATGCACTTGTGCCCCACCTAACTCACGAAGGTCAGGCTGGTTTCTCTGCAGTTATGCTTGTTTGGCACTCACCAATATGCTCTTATCCATAAACAAAAGCTTTTCCGAGTGCTTAAGTAAACAGAAATGAACTGAAATTTAATTTATATAAACAAAAATTGATATATTCTGGGAAGACCTAGGAGGAATATAATCTCAATGAACTCTTGTTCAAAATTGTGTTTGACCAAATATATTTTAAGAAAAAACTTTTTTGTTCTTTGCCTAGTTTTAATGAGGACATGAGCTGGATAACTCAACAGTCTATAAAACCAGTGAAGAATAAGGATTGTCAGCTATTACCAACACTCTGTAGGCCCAGTTGAACCAGTGCTCTACAGGGAAAAGACAAAGGAGCTTATTACCTATCCCCTGAGCTATCCACTCTTCCCTAGAGAGGCTTTTTGACATCAGGGGCTTAACTGAAACATATGAATTAGAGTGGAAATTGAAAGTATTCAAATATAAATTAATTTATACCCAAGGGTTATTCATGCCAACTAGCAATAAATATGCTGGAAGTAAAAAAGGCTAATTTGAATGAATATGAGTGGGCAAAAAGCAATCAAGGGCAAGAAAGAGGCATATGCAAAGTATAAAGCATCAGATAGAAGAGACAGGACTGAAAAGATCACAGCTGAAAAATTAAAGATAACGGGAACCTTGTGAAAATGCAGGGACCATCTTTTCATGTCTGGATGGTAAACTATATTGCTTGACCTACATCATTCTTCTGGGACTTCAAGAGACTTGGAAGGGTCATGTCAAAAGTATGAGTAGGGTTTCACCTGAGCCTCTTGTGGACATTTGTCTAAAACACTAAGTTGGTAAAAAAAAAAAAAATATATATATATATATATTTATATTATATATATATTATATATATATATATATATATATTTCCAGACCTTGTTGCTAGTTATGAAGTGAAAAGGTGATGCAAGGACACCAATGAGAAAAGTTGTGTAGAGACAAGGCAAAGACACATCTGAAAAGGAGCCACTGCAAATCCTGTCAGTTTGCTTCATTGGCCCTATAAAAGTCTGGTTGGTGTTCCATTTAACACATTTTTTTTATATGTGTGAGGTGCCTACCTACCACATCATGTTAGTGTGGTCAAGAGACAACCATCTTCTCTGTTGTGGAGCTGCTCATTTTTGTTTGTTCTCAACAGGCCGTGGGTCCTGGGGCACACAGAACATTGCTTGCAATGTTAGAAATGTGCAACAGAAGCATAAGAAATACTTTTTATCACTTTGCCTGGTTTCAACACAAGGTAATTATTTACGTGGTAATTAGTTATTTGTTTTCATGAGTAGTAAATTTTTATTTACAACACATTAAAAAAATGAAGAACAAGAATAGAAAATGTAATTGGGGTTGAGAGACAATGTGGAAAGGAACTGGGGCTAAAATTAAAATTGTTTTGACTTCACTAGGATAAATCATTTATGACCTTGTATGAGATGAAGGGCTGAACAACACCTTTTTTCACTCTCCTTTGAAAACAACAACTGAAAAAAATATATATATTTCTTTTCATATTTGTTCCCCTTTTAAGAAAGTACAACTACTTTTTGGGCCTAAAGTACTTGTCTGTGTCTGATTAATTAATGTAGAGGTTTTCCCAATACTCCCTACAGATTTTTTCCTAGGCTTTGATTAATTTAATTAAAGATCGCCAAGATCGCCAGCCTTGACTCACCCAAGGGGCACCATGTCTAACATGAGGAATAAAAGTTTTTTTGGAGAAGTAATGGGAATGGCTGATGGACCCAAATGCAGAGTAATTTTCCTGTGTTTTAGAAGTGTTTTTGAATAATCTCCACTGGAATCCAAGTGTCCAAGTGTATTCAAGCAGATGTGCAATTACAGACAAACACAGAAGGTGGAAAATAGAAAGTAGAAAATGCCTGTATCAGTAGTCTAAACATCATTAATAATTGCTCTACCTCCAACAGAATTTCAGTGTAGGGAATCCCAGCTTTTTTCATTGGTTCAGGCGCTGGCCAGAATTTGATTGTCTCTTCACATAAAGACCTGTTCCAATTCACAGTGAAGAAGGCTTTCTAGGTAATGTCTATTTACCTGATGTGTCATAGAGTGAATTAGAAGATGTGATTTATTCCTGGCACTGCTACACTGCTGATTTTGGTTATGCTATTCCCCCTTTCTGTGCTTTTTCTTTTCAACAGTTATCTTACTTCTTGACTCAGATTCTCCGTTTTGATGTCTCTTTGTAAATTGCCACATTGCACTAGGGAACCCTTTTCTTGCTTGAGGAGTGTAGTTATTCACTACTTCATGACATCCCAGACTTTTCAGCTTTCCAGGTTGTCCTGGTTTCAGTTAGGACAGAGTTATTTTTCCTCCTAGTAGCTGGTAGGGTGCTACATTTTGGATTAGGATAAGAAGTGTGTTGGTAACATGCTGATGTTTTAATTGTTGCAGAGCAATGCTTACACTAAGACAAGGACTTTTCAGCTCCTCACTCTGTCCTACCAGCAGGCAGGCTGGGGGGGCAGCAAGAGCTGGGAGGGGACAGACCCAGGACAGCTGACCTAAACTGGCCAAAGGGGTATTCCATACCATCTGACGGCATGCTGAACAGTAAATAGGGGTGGCTAGCCGGGGTGGGGGGGCTGGCTGCTCAGCGTTAGACTGGGCATCAGTCAGTGGGTGGTGAGCAATTGCATTGTGCATCACTTGTTTCATACACACTATTATTATTATTATTTATTATTATTTATTATTATTATTATTATTTCCTATTTTAATAAACTGTCTTTATCTCAGCCCACAGGCTTCACTTTCCTGTTTCTCTCCCCCATCCCAGAGAGGGAGGGGGGAGGGTGAGCGAACGGCTGTGTGGTGTTTAGCTGCCAGCGAGGTTAAACCACAACAAAGGAGTAAATGCATGGTAGCATTTGGTTCATGGCATCATAACTGCTGCTAAAAAAGAGACAAGAAAAGAGCTCCATCTTCTGCTCTGCACACAAACAATGAAAAAACTAGTCAGAAAGGTGGTCTAAGGTAACCACATCTTTCACCCCCCTCGCGACCCCCCCCCCAAAAAAAAAAAAAGCAAACCAAACCAAAACAGATGGCATTTTGAAGGTATGAGCCTAGAAATCTGGCGTATATATGTATATATATATATATTTTTTTCCTTTCTTTTCCCAGATTACTCATGTTGTTCAGGTGTTGTTCTTGCATTACCTGGGCCACTTCTGAATCTCTGCAAGTCCTCACTGGGATGGTTCCCAGCACCAGGGACACCACAGGCTGAGTCTGACATGCACTGTCTGGCAGACTCTCCTGGAGAGCTCTCAGGATGCCTGACACACTCTGCTGTGTTTGGCTTTCATTAGTCCTTTGGTTTCATCCTTATTTTCTGCCCCTTTATCCCCTTTGCTTCCCCCCTCTGTTCTGAGAGAAGCAAATGCTGACCTAATGGAAGCAAATTGTTCAAAGTCCATTTGAACACAGCACGTTAATTTTAGGATTGTTAGCCACACGCTTGCATACACACTGGCTATCTGCAGAGGGCTTGAACAGTGAGGTGAATGATTCCAGCCACATTTTTATTCAGTTCTCTCACTGCTTTGCTGCCAGGAGGCTCAAGCAGGTGAGGATTCATTCTGCGCTTCCTACCCTAGCTGAGCTATGTGCACATTTCTGTTGGCCTCCTGTATCAGCTTACCCACACCTATGTCTTCCTGCTTTTGGAGAACAGTGTGAGTGTAGCCATCCAAATGCTGGCACTGAGGAGGTCACAATTTTGTTAGTCTTAATCAATGAAGCTTTAATAAGCATACTTTTCTGCCTTTGCTTCACTCCTGCAACTCAGATCCACAGGGCAGCAGCTCACATGGTGCCTGCATTTTCCTTTGAACACCCTGCCATGTAAATGGGTCGTGTATGTTCCTCTTCCTCTCCAGGACAAGTCAGGGTGAAGAAGATGCTGTGAAGACAGAAGCAATATTCTAGCTGTGTGGAGTGAATGCAAAGAGAGAAACAACCTATAAAATGATTCCATACCTGTGTTTTTGAGGTTAGGTTCAAACAACCCACTGCCCTCTAATTCTCTTCGTGCTTCCCAAGAGTGATTAAATATATTTTGCACATCTAAGGGAACAGCTTCCAAAGAGGTTTTCCTTCATTCTTATTCCTTCCTTTTACACTTTTTCAAATTTGAATAAGAAGAGCAGGCCTACTGGCTTCTGCTTTTGTTTTCATCAAGATATTATTGAATAAATTTGGAGAGACATTCTAAAACATCCCTAGGCATGCCTGGCAAATTCAACAGTGAAAGTAGTTCCTCTAGTCTCTGTCGCCATCTTTTTCATTGTGCAAACCCTGTTGAATTCTCTCCTGGCACACACTGTTCCTTTGGACTCCTGACCAACTTTGAATCCATTCCTGTAGCCAGCTTGTTTCAAGAGAGCAGCTGCAGCCCCAAAGGAGAAGCAGAGCAAATGAGAGTACTTGGCCAACTGTAAAAAGTTGGAGCACTGTCTCTTTTCTCCACTAACTTCAACAACAACAGGGATAAAGAAATGGAAATGTTCTGCCCTGTCTTCCCCTTCCCTCTCTATTCCCACCCCTCTCCTCATTTATCTGGCAGCTGAAATAGAGGACAAATCTGTTATTAAATATTTGTAAATGCTCAGTTATCTGATGGCAGCTGTTTTCTAACTGGATTGGGATGCAGAACACAGATGTTTGGAGAAGCTACACCATTTTTTTTTCTTCTCTCAGCATAATCTTCCCTTTCTCTCTTTTGCACTACAAAAGAGAAAAAGTGAAAAGACTTTGATGTTACCTACTGTTCATTACACAATAGTTATTTCCTCCCAACAAATCCTTAGAGTAGGTAATTGCTTTTTGCTTTGGTGAGTGTTAACTAACCAACTAGTCATTTTTATCTTCTGTTAACTACAATTCAGGGAAAGGGGAGGGTTGGACAAAGTTGACGTGATACAGTAGTTCACACTGAATTTCAAGAAACCGAGGCTCTGTCACACAAGTTAGTATAATGAAATTTAAGTAATCAGCCCCATAATTTCTCCTATTAGTTTTAGCTAGACTAGAAAAGGTCAATGCCCTGGCAAGCAATGATTCACAAATAACAGGTGCAGCTGGTTTCTGTTATACCACCATGGGACACTGCTCTGTCACTTTTATTTACTGAATCAATCCACCAATGTCCAGCAGGAGAACAACAGTTAAATGGCCATTAATTGTGGGCTGATGTGCAGATGAAACAAATCTCCAAAGGGACTGTAAACCTTTGTTCTTTAGCCTTCTCCAGCTCATGCAATGGGATTAGCAGTAAATCACTCAATGCGTCATTTTCTTATTAAAAATTTACCATACTGATCATCCCAGATGACTTACATCCAAACAGGACTTACAGGACTTTTTTTTTTTTTTTTTTTTTTCCAGGGCAATCATTTAAGACTTTCATAGTAAAACAAGCAATTAACACAAAGAAGATTATAACATGCATGTTGTATATTTGATTGTCATCTTTAGTGTTTTAGCATTTAGAAACCGTGAAAGATTGTTTTAGAAAAGTCTTTCCAGAAACTGAGTTTTGTCTTTTATTTGCTTTGATTTGTTTGGTTTAATTCATACTGTGGTTCCTGACATGTAGTTCTAAGGATGTTATTCAGTCTTCAGAAATAGGAATGGCTGAAATATTGAATGTTGGTGTAATGGCAATTCAAATGCCTTCTAGAAATATCCACAAAACGGAGGCCTTTTGCTTTCCCTGTGTATCCTAGCCAAATTAATGAGTCTATAAGATGACCCCAGTCTTACAGAGTTTTAGGTTTGACCCTTGAAAATATACTGCAGTGCATTGCACAGACATTACTCTGAAATAGAAACTGAGAGGTAGTGAGCAGATATGATCCCCCCACTTGATTCCTGGGCTAGAACAGAAAGAAAGAAATGGGAACTGTAGTACATGGGACCTCAGGGGCTTTATTTAATTATACTTATTGAGACAGCTACATTTGCAAAACAAGAAGAGGTGCCTATCTGAGTGTGGCAGGCACCACTGACAAAGACAATACATCAAAGCAGAAAGAGCAAGCCCATAACGTACTATATTTCTAGGTAACCACATAACTGAATTCCCCATCTCCCTTAACTAGTGTATCATCCCTAATGATGCTTGTTTCTTCAGCAATCTTTCCAAAGAGAAACATTTTGAATTAGGCCCTCATCCAAAGCTCAGTGTAATCAAGAAAACTAGCACCACTATATTAACCTAAGACCAATATGTATACAGAGGAATCACTTTCTTTTTCCTACCCTTTCCTCCATTTGTGCATCCACAGCCCTGTGGAAACAGCTTTTGTTGTGTTTGTTCACTGTTTTTCTGGAAACTTCACTTGTTTTTATATATTTTTCATAAATTTATATATTTGTATTCTAAAGCACTCAGCGTTTAATGTCATAAAAATTCTGTGCGATTCAAATAATTTAGTATGTCTCATTTTATCTCATTCTTATGTATTAATCTACCAAATTCTGTGATATCTTCAAATATACTTTCTAGTCTTCAATTTGAAGGTTGGTAGAACAATAGTTCTTTAACTTGACACTTTTTGTCTTGCCTTGAATTTAGAAAGATACTTCTGGAAAAGCTTACCAGCTCAGAGAAAGCTCTATCACGTCTAGGTTAGGCTATTTTTTTTTTTTTTTTCCTCTTTTTTCCAGCTTGTCAGATGAACTTTTGCAGATGCTCTCTAAAGTCATCCTTCCGAGGTAGTCTCTTTCATGAAAATGTGAATCTATGGAAAGTCCAAGTACGCAGTACACATGTGCACAGGAGAGTTAAGAATCTGATTTAGAAACAAAACTCTCCTACTAATTCAAATGATTTAAAACAGATAATGAAATTGATGAAATTGTGATAAATTGTTGTTCTGTGCATGCTACAAACTTTGGAATAAGGTTGGAAGGAATCTTATAAACACATATATATACCTTTTATTAAAAAGGGGAAAACAAGTCCTAAACCCTGTTCTAAATTTTAAAATGTATGATATTAAGAATTCTTCCTATATCAAAACTCTTTATGAATCAAACTCCAACACAAATATACTGTCAATCTCCAGCAAGGACTAAGACCAGAAATAAAAATGGTTTCAGTATACCAATGTATGTTAGGCACTCATGATTTTCATAGGAGGGAAAAAAAAAAAGAAGTGAGAAGAGTCAAAATAAAAGAAATATTGATATTTATTGATATTTACACTTTTAATAGATATAATTTCATATTGATAACATTGAAGCAATATATTTACAAAATATTAAATGCCTAGTTAAAAATTTATGTAGCCTAGAATCAAAATAGACTTTTAATGTGCATTAATAACAAATGATTCAGAACCAGAAAATAATGTTTTTATTCTGCCAAAATGAAACTTACCTATATAACTAAAATAAGAATGTTAAGAATAATTTTAAAATTCCCTTTGAAAAACATCATAAAAACAAACAAACAAACAAAAATTCCACAGATGATATTGGTTTAAATAAAGACATATATTCTTTTAACTAATTGTAGGTAGCACCACTGCAGAGATCTTTATCAGACCTATTGATACTGTGATCTCTTTCTGGTCTAAGAAGTGAAACAGATTCTTCTATTGTATGATTCATCTTATCTTAAAGTAGCCTTCTAAATTACGTCAGATAAATCATGCCTCAAATGTTTCTTTTAATCTTCATGGATTATAAATAGAGCCTTAAGTGACTTGCTCAGAGATAGCTAAACTGTAAACATCTACATAAAACCCTTGAACTTTACTGAATTTAATAATAATTTCCCAACCACCAGATGTTCCAGCATAATGCCTGGATTTCCCAGAGGAGGTTGAGAACCCAAAAAGATCATAATTAAATTTTACAAGTTTACAATTAAATAATTGTAAAATTGTAGAAATATTAGCTGGGAGGTATCTTCAGAGGACCTCCATTGAACCTGCTGCTTACAGTGGGATTGTTGCTATTGCTAAAAGTCATCCAACTTCTTTCATCCATCTAGATATATTCTAGATGAACACTGCAACCCTTCAAGAATGGTGAACACACAACCTCATTTGGTAAATTGCTCCAGTGCTCTTCTACCCTTTTGACAAAGGACATTTTACAAATGCCCAGTATAACCAGTCTTCCAGGAAAATTAAAAGTTCTTGTAACTATTCTCTCTTAATTTCTACCATAGCAAATAATTTGCCTTTGTCATCTTTGAAACTCACCTTCAGATGCTGTATCTGATAAAGTTTTGCCCCTGTTCAAACCCCACAGAGCAGTTTTCTACTAATATGTAAACATACAGATCTGAAGACCTAATTCTCTATTTCCAGAAGTTTCACAGCTAGAAGACTCATTGCATTCTATTCTCTCTCTCCCTCTCCATTTTTGTCTGTTTTCTAAGTACATTTGATTTCTCTTTGCTCAAATATGAGGCATCCAATCATCCTTGTCTTATCTCTTACCTAGTATTTCCATGACCAGAACACACTAGTTGATACTATTGGCATTATCTCAGCAGGTAAACATAAGAATATGTTTCTTTGGTCTGTAATAAATTTCCTGGGTAACCTTAGGAAAATCTCTTTCACTCTCTTTGACTCTTATCTTCTATGAAAGAGTAGTCAGGTTGACCTGCCACATAAACTGTAAGGTCAAAAACAGTGATGACTCTGGGTCAAGTAAAATTTCTGGTTAATTTGTTAATTGGTTGCTCTCTTGGTTTTAATTACATAGATGGATCCATTAAAATAATAACTAACAACAACAACAACAAAAACACACCATTAGAAATCACTCTTCTGATCAAATATGTTTTTATGATATTTCACAGAATTAGCAAGTACTTAAAAATAGAAAGGGGTAATGATGATGAATTATACTTTTTTACTTCACTGCTATTTTCTACTTTTCAATAGCTGTATGTAATGCTTTGCTGAGACACAAGAAATCCAGACCCTTATTGTCTGGCAGTTCCCTTCTGAATTTAACAGATAACATGACAAATAATTACTCTCTAACAACAACTTTTTCTCCTGGGCATCTCTTTGTATTTTTCAATATTGGCACCCATTGAGAAGTGAGGTATAGATGTTCTTTAAAACTTGGATCACATAAAACAGCTAAGACAGGTTTGGAAGGATTCTCTGCTCTTGGAAATTCTTGTGTCATTGTCACTCACTCTACATGAAACATCCATCAACTTCACATCAAAAATAATATTCTCCTTCTTTCAAAAGCTGGTCCTAAGGGTTTTCAGCATGTGTCCCAGAAGACTAATGATGAGTGTGGTTGTTTGATTGATAGAAACTAGCTTTTGTTTTGAAATCATACATGACCAGCCACAGAAGCACAAAAAAATTCACCACTTCTTAAGCACTGAGGCATAGGCAGAAAAGGCAACATTTTATTTTCAAAAGGATATAAGATACAAAAGGGGTGAGAGAAAACAGGGGCACTCAGTACAGCAGGGGTGGTCATACTTTGCCCAAATACTTTGAGGACCGTATTGGTAAGTTGCCAAGAGCCGAAGGGCTGCATTGAATTTGCATTAAATGGAGCAGATGGCATCAGCTGCCCTCAACTTTAATGTTGAAATGTGGCCTACAGAGCAAATCTGTACAAAACTTTTCTAATTAAATCTGAAACAACATGCCTCATCTATTCCCCAGTAGCACAGCCTTTCTGGTGGCATTTCTGCAATTCTGCCTCTAGCCCCAGCCAAAAGAGACAATGGCAGAATTGCAGAGAAATGAAAAATAAGAACATACACAGACACAGAGTTTTATCCAATATGATTTGTTGAGGCACCAGATGACAATGATTGGACTAGAATTAAGCTCCATCTTTCCTTCCAAGATCACATTCTTTTAACAAAAATGTGTTAGTGTATTTATTAAATGTGAACTTCTGGACAAATTAGGCAGTTAAGCCTGCTCGGAAGTAAAATGAAAGAGAACTGTGTTTCAAATCAGCTCTAATATAGGTAAACTCAGACAATACACTTAAGGTTAACAGTTTCAAATTTCCCTGTCTTACCATACATAAAATGAAATAATCTGGAATAGTCAATAAACCATGCCTTAGCTGTATTCATGCACTTCATTGACAGACTGCTTGAACATTTCCCACAAGAATTAAACAGATGACACCATAAATAATTCCATTATACTAACAATTTCTGACAACAGCTGTTAATCCACTCTCCACAGTGGAATTCAATAGCAGGTATTGTGTTTAGCAGTTATGAAACCTTCCCACTTTTATTTCCTAGGATCAACTTTTCAAAATGCTTGCTTTTCATATTTAATTTCCAAGTGCTTTAGTTAAATATATACTTTCCCTACCCTTGCTTCTCATAAGAAATGAGACAAAATTATGTATCCACATTAAGTATTATTACTAATAATATTTACTAGACACATATGAAATAATCATTTACTTAACAGTCATGGCAGCCTTCTGCATCTGCTGAGATTATGTGTAAACATATATTTGAAAAATAAAATGAAGTAAAATGAATAACTAAGCAAAAGAAAAATCTATTTTCATTCAATGACTTGCTGCAAGAACATTTGAGCCAAATTTTCCCTTCGTAGACTTTCATCAGCATCATAAATAAGGCCTTTTTTGTTACCTTTATGAAATAGACAAGGAGAATATGTGTCTTTTTTATTTTACAAATAAGTGCATGAATTTATTGGTCAATAAGGTAATTGAGTGAGGAAAGAAGGAAAAAGGCTGTGTATAAGTAAAATTGATTTTTCACGCATAGATCCCTGAAAGAATATTAACTATTTGTGCACTGCACTTTATTTCTTTTCAAAGTTTGTCTAATAGTAACATGATACAGCTGGTAAAAAAATATATATTTTTTTTTAAAGAAGGTCAAGATAATACAAAAATAGCACAGAAATAAGAGAATGAGTTGGACAGAAAAAGACATCCAGTTCCTTCTACATAGCTAACTACAACTAGATTTCATGTTAGAATTAGAACATGACAGAAGAAAAGAATTGGAAAGCTTTTCCACTTTCTCATTTCATCTGGAGGAAAAAAGTCTTGTGATCTCTGATATGCATACAGTATTGTACTGATTTAATTACTCAGTAGGAACATAGGAGATTCTTAGTATAGAGTTTCACCTCTCTTATGGTGGAAATAAGTCATACCTGTAGAAAAGTGGCAAGTGTAAAAAAACCTGCTATTTCATATAATGAAACTTTCTACTAACATTTTAGTTTAGTATCAAATCCAATTAACACAATGTTAGTTTTATGGTAAACTTGATATTTTGAGAGGATTTGTGTGCTAATAAGTATCACAACTTTTTGATAATATGACCATAATGTTCAGTGCATTATTTTATTTAATTTTTCTATTTAGAAAATCCTTGTTGCATTTCAGTTTTTTTCTTAGGGTCTATCGGTTGCTCTTGAGTGAAAATTGCTTTATTTTATTTTATTTTATTTTATTTTATTTTATTTTATTTTGAATTTTCCTTAGGGGAGAAAAACATAGTGAAGTTAAAAGTGTCATAAGTGCTAGGAAAGTGTCCTATGAGCCAAACAGTAATGGGTAAAACTCAGGCTCAAATCGTTAGGGAATAATTTGTTGGCAGCAGCATCTGGAAAGCAAGTGTGGAAAAGGTTACACAGGTTAGTTTTTTAGAACAAATTATAGAGAATGGGCTTTAAAGATAAGCTTAAAGGCACAAGGTGGG
>CM021763.1:6737260-6782259 GCA_011075105.1 Heteronetta atricapilla
AAAGAAAGAAAGAAAGAAAGAAAGAAAGTGATTTGGGCACAGAGTAAGATCAGGGATTTGGAGAAGAGATTTAGCACTGTGTGCATAGCATGTTACAGGTAAACATGAGAAATATCTGAAGGAAAAATAACAATCATTTTGATGATTACATTGATAGCAAACAGAAGGCAAACTTTGGAAAGGGTCAAAGAACAATTTCTTCTGAATATTGACAATTTTTTTTTTGTGCAGAAAGAGCTCATTTGAACTAGAGAACCGAGTTTTATTTAATATATATATAGTTCTCTAATTGTTCAAAAGAAAATTTCAAACTTTTCAAAGTGAAAAACGCCTAAGTTTTTTTTTTTTTTTTTTTTTTTTTTTTTTTTTTTCCAAACAAGCTTTCATTTTAAAATATGCAAGTACTTTTCTGAAAAAGTAAAAGATACAAAAGAATTTGGAGAGGTCTAATATTTTATTAATCTTCTTTATTTCTCCTTTAATACAATAAAGTATATTTCTATCACCAATTATGTTAGGAGGTTCTGAGCACCACTCACCGGTTTCACTTGGAAGATGACTGGGTTGAGTCCTTCCAATACTCATCCCAAGCACCCCAATCTGCAAAACTATTTTGTATGTTCCTTGTATTTGAGTTCTGAATCCTTCTGTCTAGACTTAGATTCCTAAGTAAATCATGTAAATTAACAGGAATTGTAATTCCTGTTAATCTTGAATATGACTATAGAAAGCAAGAAGAAGGGTAGGATTATTTCTGGAATTATCTGTATCACACTTAATATTTATCTCCACTGATAGTAGTGGAAACCTAAAGAAACTTTGTTACATTGTCATTATGAAGTTAACTGAGATGTCTCCTGTTATAGCTCTGTTCTCTTTGGGAAATTTGACCATCAGTCTTGCAAACTGAAGTAACAACGATTGAGAACTTCAGGATTTTTGACCTTCTTTTAGATGACAAACTGAGAGCAGATTTTTTTTTCTTTGAAGTGCAGATCAGTACATTAAGTACTCAATAATGAATGTATTTGCAATGTTTTCATCTCTGTGGTATGAAGTACTGAAGAGCTGAATGACTTCAAAATCTATTTATCATTCTATGAACCACTCTGAAGATTGTTAGCAACATCAGGAAATCCTGACATTAGCTA
Organism: Heteronetta atricapilla; assembly: GCA_011075105.1. Classification (NCBI taxonomy): domain Eukaryota; kingdom Metazoa; phylum Chordata; class Aves; order Anseriformes; family Anatidae; genus Heteronetta; species Heteronetta atricapilla. The sequence goes on from CM021763.1 coordinate 6,738,412, forward strand.
TCCAGTAGGAGCTGAAGTTTCTCAGACCAGCTGCAGTTAGCTCTACACACAGTTAGTAACTCTTTATGTTATGAATATTCAATTGATTCCAGGCAAAAAACTGAAGTTACTGGAGGCTTGGATATCCCAGTGAGACTCTCAGCACCTGATCAATGCATCTCACCAGTGACCACAGTCAATTTATTATTATTATTATTATTATTACAAAAAGAAAAAAAAAAATGCAGTACTAGTCATATATCTCATTTCACACAGGAGTGTCAATGACTGGTATTTACAGATCCAGGTCAATGGCCAGGGACTGTGAAATACTTTCTACATTTGTACTATTATTGCTATTTTTTTTTTTTTCTTATTTTTTTTAATTAGTATAAAATCCAGTAAACATCATCATTTTACCAGAAAGAACAGAAACCATCAGCAAAGCATGTGTTTCCAGTGCAAGATACAGAAGGTAAAATACAGTGTAGTGCTGTAAAGGAACATAAAGTACCTGTGACAAAGATTTAACAGTCTAGGTATTATTGTTGGACAAAGATATACTGGGCCTCACATTGATTGGTTATTTACATAAATTTTCTCCCTGTTCTATATCTTTTATTGCTGAGACAATTTTTCAGTTACATGAAGAAAAGATTTGGCTTGCTTGCTTTGTTTCTACAAAGAAATAACGTAGGACTTCACTAAGGACTTCACTGAGCCAAGTCCTGTGTTCCATGTGCAGTTCTGTGGTATAAGGTCAGTCATTCCAGGAGGATAAGATAGCAACAGACTTCAAAAACCTGGCCTTTTTTTGAGTGGTCATCTTTTTTTGAAGCATTCACAATACCTACAAACTAAAGTCTGGGAAAATCATACAAGTGTTTATGTACTTAATTCCCAGTGGCAGTGAGCTCTTGAATTCTCAGAATTTCTCTAAATCTATACATTTAGATTGGATGTCTGACAGTGTGTAGGGTGGGACTTTCCAAAGGAATGAGGATTTAGAAGAACTTGTCCCCAAGAAAATTTGTGTCTGTTGCAACACTTAAATCTTAGGATGTTTAAGTATCTTATTCCTAGTTGTTAATCTCTTTATCTTGTTTTATCACAGAATCACAGAATCACAGAATTTCTAGGTTGGAAGAGACCTCAAGATCATCGAGTCCAACCTCTGACCTAACACTAACAGCCCTCCACTAAACCATATCCCTAAGCTCTACATCTAAACGTCTTTTAAAGACCTCCAGGGATGGTGACTCCACCACTTCCCTTGGTAGCCCGTTCCAATGTCTAATAACCCTTTTGGAAAAGAAGTTCTTCCTAACATCCAACCCAAAACTTCCCTGGTGTAACTTTAGCCCATTCCCCCTTGTCCTGTCACCAGGCACGTGGGAGAACAGACCAGATCAACCCCCACCTTGTAACAGCCTCCTTTGAGGTACCTGTAGAGAGCGATAAGAGCGATAAGGTCGCCCCTGAGCCTCCTTTTCTCCAGGCTGGCTTTCTTTCTTTTTTTTTTTTTTTTTTTTTTTGGCCTCACCTTAAGTAACAAGGCAGAGGACCACCTCTATGTTCATTCAATGGAGGGAGATCAGCACATCCAGAAGAAGACTATTCATGCTATCCTACTTTAACATGACTTATGTCACTCTGAAGATGTTACACTTGTTTGTCTTCAGAGGTTGCTTACATTGATCTCTAAATAAAATAACACTAAACTTACAACTCTATTATGGATAAATTTAAGTGAGATGACAGCTACACTCCATTCGTGCTAAGTACAGGTTAGTTCTTTAACCTTATTATATATTTAATAAATTAAACACTATTATTATCATTACTATTTCTGAAGCCAGTTAAGAGCTGAATTTCCAGCAGATTAACAGACTTTGTTAAGCACAGGTGTTTAGGTAATTGTGATAAATGGCAAAAATTCTCTGTGTTCAATGGCCCTAAAAAGTCATACGTCCACCTGGATGACCTAGTGGTGGTGAAATTACAAATAATTTGAATATCTTCAACAGTGTAACATGTCTAGTTGCTTGTGAAAGGGAAGCACAAACTCCCAAATGATGAATCATCTGGTAAGAAGTTTAACAGAGGGTTGGTGCCATTTGTAAAATTAAGGTGTGGATTTCCAGTTTTTACATACTTCAGAGTAACTTATTCCTGTTCTACTGCTTGTCTTGCCTGGAATCTTCTCATGTCAAAGAAAGCTGCCCTCTACAAAAACAAAAATGCACATTTTGAATAGGGGTTTCAGCACAGTGCAAGTCTGAGAAATCCCTTGTTGCCAAACAAAAGAAACTCAGCCACCACAGCCCATAATCTCAAACAAAGCATCCAAAATTAAAACAATTTTCTTAAGAGAATAACCTAATTCGTTTGGGGTTAAAAGCTGGGTGGAAACAAAAGGGTTTGAAGTCAATTCTATTAGCATGATCAGAGTTAGATCAGGACTGTGTCTCATGATCATTATCTTACAAGACACGGACGTCAATCTCATTATGTAACCAAGTGTGTCTAGCACTTTCCTGTATAAATATACTTAATAGATATAGTTTTGACCTTTTGCTGAAAAAATTATAAAAAAGAGATCAGTTTCAGTGTGCTGAGAGGCTTTTCTCCATACCATTAAAGGATAATCTTGTGTCTGTGTGTAAATAAATAAATTTCATCACACAAAAGAATAAAAATGTTTTCTAAACAAATTACATGATTTTTCCCACCTGCATATATTATCTTTGCACCATTTTATTAAAAATAAAAATAAAAATCTCATTTTTCTGGAGGGCTATCTGTCAGTACTCATGTCTGTCTCCTGATATTCATATTCCACTAGAATATTAACACTTTGAAGTTTCAACTGTACCTCAGAGATGGATATATTTGATGTTGTACTACAAGGACTGGCCCATAGAGTATGGAGCCCCAGGGAATTTTGATCCTGTGATTTATCCTCATTTTAACAGATCATCCTCATAGTATTTGAGAATGATGGGCAATTCAGGATTCATCTATGCATGCTATGCCTTATGCAATGACTTGAACCACTCCCTTGAGATTGAATGTAAATAATATTGCTTGCCCCATGCAAAAATTAACGGGCTTCTGTTACCCTGACAAGAAAAAAAAAAAAAAAAAAAAAAAAAAAGCAGGTGGGCAAGAAAAAGACTGTAAAATGGCTGCAAGGAGAAAAAAAAAAAAAAAAAAGAATGAAGCATGGACTTCCTTCTTATTTTATTATGTATTTACTATGGCTGAGGTTTTATCACGTGACCAGGAGTGTAGCAAACATACGAAAGAAAGGTCAAAACTACAGGGATAATATTGAAAGGGTCCACTGCAGTATCATTTCTTCCTTAGGGCCATCCTTTAATATACACTAAACTTACATCTTTGGGAACCACAAGGGAAAAACACTGTAATGTTGCTGATGTCAAGCAAGAAAACACAAAAACAAATTTTGCTCCACTACATTGTTATTGGCAGTAGAAAATCAATCAGGATTTTAAAAGGACATTTTGCTTTGGTTAGTAGTTCAACAGCTGGCATGCAGAGACATCAGGAGCAGGTCTGTAGTGGATAAGGTATCATCTGGGCATAAGCTTCATTCTCTGTCCTTCTCACACTGTCACATCTGTAGCTCTCCCAACTTTGCAGAAAGGTTATGGTTGATTTTTCAAGCCTAAGAGGAGAATTAGATCCACATTTTGAAAATAATGGTACTTGATCATAATGCCACTTCAATTCCTTACTGGTGCTGATTATTAATAAGTTTTTTTGTTTGTTTGTTTGTTTGTTTGTTTAAAAAAAAAAAAAAAAAAAAAGCCATTCGGAGCTGAAAAATCTCTATTCTGAAGAAGTAGCATGAAGAGAAATTGAGGGATACCCATCATCTCCATCCCTGCTTCTCACAGGGTTTCCTCTGCTACAGCCCAAGGAAGGAAGGAAGGAAGAAAGGAAGAAAGGAAAAGAAAGAAAAATAAAAACACAGGCAGAAAAAACAGACCAAATCTATTAGTATCTGTCTATCAAAGCTCAGTCTCCCTCTCTGATCACAATCAAAAAAACAAGACGGCCAAGCACCTCCAGGGCAGGGGCTCTCAGTAGTGGAACATACGCATAGTCTGGAGCTGAAAGGCTGTTACTCTGATAAGGATATCAAACAGCCCTTGGTTGTTCTCTGATGCGAGAAGAAATGACCTGTTTTGCACAGGTGAACCTTAGTCTAAAGCAAAATTGTGGCTGGAGGATTTTTCTTCCTTTTTTCTTATTACTTGTTTTTGTTTTGTTAACATAAATTAACTTTCTATTAAAAGAGAAGATCAAGGAGGGACAAAACAGGATGAATCTTCATTTGAAACAAGTTTTGCTTCTTGTAAACCCAAAGACCCTTCCCATTAGAGAAAATATTCCTCAAATTTAAGTTTAATAAAAGGTTTCAGTGAAGGCATATCTGTATATATTCAAAGCAGAACTCCCCGTAAAGCTCTACTAGAGGTGCTTAGATCTAGGAAAAGCTTCTACATTTTTTTTTCTTTAATAAGTTTTGCATAATTTCCAGTGTTTTCATATAAATGATCTACCTTTGTCTGCCTGCTATATTTATCAAGTTGGGCTGATGGCTACTGCATTAAATGCAGTAGCTCTCCAGGGCTCTCCAGGGCTCTGAAAAATGGAACACATTTGCTTTGAATTTTGGTTTGAGCATTTCAAATTCCAGGAAAAACAGACTATTGTTCACCTGTCAAGACTAACATTTATTTAACGGAACAGCTGTGTGGCAATGTAATATTTATTTAAAAAATTGTTCTGTCAGTCAAATCGTCACATTGTCTATCTGTGTTGGTGGTATTCTGATAAGTGCCTTTTCTACAACTTCTTTCTTACTGTACCTCAGATGAATCTAAAAAATGTAGCTTGTTTTTCTTTACTTATAACTCCTGTGGCATAGCCATGCACAAGTACTGGCTCCATTTAGCTGTGTAATTGCTAATCTTGTTTGCAAATGTTGCTAAATATGTGATTAGATGTAAACTGCAGCAGTCTTCTCACTACATTCAGACAAAGTTTTTATTGCACTTATCTCAAATACTCACAGACAGCAACTCCACTTACACTCCTTCCCCAGTTCACAGTTCAATTTTTTTTCCTGAAAGCTTTTCAGTGACCAGAATTCCAGTGCTAAAGGCAGAAACATTTATGCCAGTGAGGCTAGAGCCTGGACCTACATATATAACCTGGAGAGCTAGTCACAAGGCATGCCTATAGTGGGTAAAACACAAACGTGTCTAATATGATCTGGACTCAGACATCAGTTTTAGAGCATGGGTGGAGATCAGCTCAAAGATCCTATGTTCTCCTTAGCCTTAGCAGTCCAGAGTCACCCAAGCCCTTGATATATGTCTAATATAATTGAGCCTGCCTGCATTTCCTTCTTTATGTATGCTCCTATTGCACTTGTGCAGTATCCTGAAGAATCCCTCAAATTGATGTTCTTTTATTACAGGTCAAGTTCACCTTGCTCATCATACAAATACAAATAACATTCTTCTAGATTAAAAGTTAGCTCTGTGATTTTATGTAGGAGTGGAGCTAACATCTTGTCTTTCCATCATTGTCAATAACTAAAAAATTCACCTTCCACACCTTCCACACTGATTTTGTTTTGTTAGCAATGAAACATGCTGAGACTGCTTGGCAGCTTACATCAAAGGCAGATCTAAAAACTGAATCACTTACATGAGGTATTGATAATTGTGTAGTAAAATCACAGCCTTTCTGAAGTCAATGGGAATTTTGCCTCAGTGACTATAGTGGAATGAGGATTTCTCTCTTTGCTTCCTTTGCTTCCTTTGAGCTGAAGAAAATAAAGATAAATATATCACTATACAAACTTTAATTTAGAATATATTCTTGGGTCACTACCTTTGTACCAGATTATCCATGAAAACAAGTTAGTATTTTTAAGACTAGAGAGCATGATGTTTTATATCAACAGCTGTTGAATATTTAGTTCATTGTTTTTAAGTTCATGGTGTCTTTTTAGAAATATGGGTGGCTTGGAGGGGTCACTTATTATTAAGAATGGAGCCTTAGCCATACTTTGCACTGATTCACTTCAGAGCAGAGCACTACCTATCAACAGTAGTAGAATGTGGCCCTAAATAACTTCTAGCTTTACACTGGACTTGATGTTTTTAACACCAGCCAATCTCCCATGAATCTAAAAGTACCTGCAGAATAGAAGACTAACTCCTTGGATTCCAACCCATGGGTACTAAGGAAGGCATTAACTGAGTGCATACAGCATGGAGTGCACCTCATACTAAATGGTTCTATTGAAAGGAAAGAAGAGAAAAATGTTTTCAACCCTGTAGTTTAATTTCTAATAAACCTGTCTTTGCAGTTGGCATTAAATTTAGAAGTCCAAAAAGGACTGTGGTGGTTTGACTGTATTAGGCAACTGAACACCACAACTGCTCTCTCACTCCCCCTCCTCAGATGAGGAGGGGAAGAAGTAAAGGGAGAAAAAACAACTCACGGGTTGAGATAAGGATAATTTTAATAAAGAGAGAAATATATTATCAAGGAAATATTATATTAATTAAACAACTATTAACAATATTATTATTATTAACAATATTATTATTAATTAAACAATTCAACTAAAGGGAGAAAAGGGAAAAGGGGAAGAGGAAGGGGGAAAGGGAATAACAAAACAAGTAAAGGCTATGTGGAAATGCAGAGGGGAAAAAATTACTCTCTACTTCCCACAAATAAGCGATGCTTGACCACGTCCTTGAAGCAGGGCCTCAACGCACGTAGCCGGTGTTCGGAGAGGAGGACAGACGTTTTCGCAACGAGAGCCCACCCCTTCTTAACCAATAAATCACCTGCTTGGACCATTGCATCAAAAACTGTAATTCAGTGAACTAAGACACAGAAGTCAGGTCTCCTACTTCAGATTTCTGAGAGCAGGCAGCAAGTAAATAATCATTAAGAAATGCCTTCATCCATTTTATTTTTGAAGTTAATTTATTTTTCTTTACACTTGAAGAAACAAGCATTTTGTATAGATAAAGCAATTGATTTCTCAATTAGAATATTGGCTAGTTATAGTGCTCACTGGTACGAGATCCTTTTTGTACTGAAGGTTACAATCTTGGTATTTGCTTTGTAGAAAATCAGTTGGATATGTTTTACCACCAGTGGAGGGAACCAGAACTTTCAGGGGCACTTTTCTAGAGAGTTTCTAGGACTTCAGAGAAAGAGATCATCTCTTCCTAGAAAAAAAACATCTCAGATGAGCTAGGTGAAATATAGTCAGGGAACCTCACGGAAAAAAAAAAAAAAAAAAAAAAAAAAAAAAAATCTAGACAGAAGTCTAGATGGTTAGCTCAACATATTGAGCCAAGTAGGTATGTAGTTTAAACTCAGTGATACAAATACTCTATCTTGTCATTATGCCTTCATTCTACAAATATTATTCATTCATTAAGGCCCAAAAGTGTGAACATAAGCCAGTCAGAACCATTTCTCCTGAAGCCCCAGGAGAGGTAAATATAATGCATATGATAATTTTATATCATCTGAACATAAAAAATCTGTTGATACTATTATTTACAAATTGCTAAAATATCAAAATCTAGATTCTGCACCTAGATCTCTTACATCTCTCTTTCCGTCTTAACCACAAATTTGTATGTTTTTTTTTTTTTTGTTTTTTTTTTTTTTGTTTTTTTTTTTTTTTAAAGTCCTCATGGAAGCTCTATTCAGACTACTACAGTCTAGTAAAACAAGGTATTTTAAATCAACATGCATTTTCTGGTCACATCAAAACAGATGGAAATGTTCCAGCCATCTCCAATAGTAACATTCAAAGTTTGCTATTTTAATGGAAGAAAGGCTTCAGGATCCTCTGCAAAACAGTGAGAACATTTCAGTGCCTGGGAGGCTGAGGGGACTGGCTGTGGTTTTGGTCTTGTTTCTCTTGCCAGATAATTTTAGTACAAGGTTTCAGGCAAATGTCTGAAGTTCACAATAGTAAATCAATTAACTCTTCAGACTCTTCAAGATTTTCAAGTGCCATTTGCACAAAGCTGGAGATGTTTCTGTTGGCAGAGTTTTGTGTGAGAACATTTATTTACACAACTTGTCAATGTTATGCTTATTTTAATTCTGTTTTCTTACATTGAGAAGATATGGCAGTGGAGGGTTGTTTTACTTTTTATTTTATTTTATTTTATTTTATTTTATTTTATTTTATTTATTTCCTTCCATTCCATTTCATTACATATTTTTTACACAATTTTAACTAACACATATGAACTTTCAATAGAGCTGGGGAAGCTGCTTTTAAACAATCTACTAATATTTGTTTAAAATTTGAAACAAGTTCTCAGTAACTAGGTTAGCCCCCACTCTGTGTTTGTTTTCTGCAGTTATTTTAGTTAATGAGTTTGCTGGCTGGGATGTTCCTGGGAACAGCTAATTTTAGACAACTATTAAAAAATACTAACAGAAGGTGAATTTCACAAAATGCTGCTATTTGCAATGGAACTCTGGTTTTAAGAGTTGTGGTTTGCTTATCCAATCAGAAAAACATATCGTATGATTTATGTGTCTGCTCACACCATCTTGAATTTCAGATTTTAAATTTTATGTACTTACAACCATCTGTTCACAAGCTAAATTCACACCATGGTTTTATCAGAAAAAAAAAACAAAAAAACAAAAAAACAAAAAAAACCACTTATATTTGGTAAACAGTTTTGAATAGTTGATGAAGGAAGGGAAAATGCCATCTGAATGTGCAATTTCTTCAGCAAAACTTGGAGGTCACCTTCATTTTCCTGGTTTCTCAGTGTGTAGCCTAATATTTCACTCATTTCTCTTAGTTTGGTCTATATAGTTTTACTCTCCCTGTAGGACTCCTACAGGAGTGTCTTCCTGATGCTCCCTGTCAGTCCTGGGAGTAAGCAGTTCCTCAGTGATTATCATTTTATTTTTAGGGAATTAATGGCTTAGATGCTAGATTTTCTCTAATTTCCATATTTTGATGTCCAAATGATTAAACATTGACCTTAGCCTCTTCTGGAAGTATCCTGAATGTGGTGCACATGAAAAGTTAAGAGGATGCTCTGGAGGACTACAGAGCAGAAAGGTCAGGTGATAGAACCACTGCCACTCTGCAGTGTGAGTGCCACAAACTGCTTTCACTTCGGCATGGTGACCTCAGTGGAGGTCAGCTGCTTTTCTCATCTTCTCATCCCTCCCAGAGTCTGCTGTACCTTGTTCTCATTGGAAGCCTTGGCCCCAAAAAAAAAAAACTATTTTGTAGTTTTTTTTTTTTTTTTTTTTTTTTTTTCCCCCGGGTACTTATAGGCTGAACAGCAAAACAAAAACAAAACAAACAAAACAAACACAAAATTACAAATAAATAAATAAATAAAAAAAAAAAAATAAAAGCATCTTCATTACCAAGATTTTAGGTATAATCTCTGCTGCTGTATCTATACAGACTTCTTGGGGTGTATTGTGAAGTGTCGCAAGATCCTGGTCTTCTACCTGTCCAGATCACACTCCTGTTGAAGAATGTCAGCTGTCCTGTCCAATACCTACCCCCTCTTAGTCCACCACCAGTTTACTTTCTGAAACACGTGAATGCACAAGATCTGAAAATAAGAAAGTGGTTCAGATCCTTAATGTGTACATAATGTGAACCTAGATATAGTCAATGTGAATCTAGTAACAAGCTGTAAGCTACTACTCCAGTGAGATATTCTTGGAGAAAATATTTTTTACTGAAATGTGATTTCTAAAGTTCTCTGAAGTTGAGACTTGTAGAAAATTCTGAGTCTAGGTGCATTTCATAGCTGAGAAACACAATGGAAATGAAAATGTCAGGAAGCACTAGGGCAGAGAAAGCAGGACAATTTCAAAAATATTAAATTACTTGGCTGGAGAAAGAAAAAGGCTCTCATATTTGCACATCTGAAATGATCATAAAATCCAATTGAAGAATAAAAAATCATATTTTGATTTTTTGTATGTGCTGTTTCAAATAGCTCTTTTCACCACAGTTGCAAGGCACTTTCTCTGTTAGGACGTCTGATAAATTAACAACCATGCCCAGCATCAGAAAAGAGATTGGTAGCAGAGGTGCAATTTTAATCTGACTTTACCTGTGTCACATACCTTAACAACAAGGAAGTCCTTCTTTGCTGTCCAACAAGCAGTATACATATGGTAATAAACCATACCAGGATGCACTGGAAAGAATGTGAACAAGCTCTTCCCAAAGACATTTCTCACATGACTTCTCTTTGTTTTTGGGCTATGATCATACATAGATCAAAGTGAAGGAGTGCAACACTTTAGAGAAGGATGCACTAGAACGACCCAAAGAAAGATGTGTTGCAATTCAGAGGACTTTAATTCCATTCCTGGTTCTGCTGCTGAGCTGGGAATGTCACTTCACATCATACCATCAATCTCAGCTTCCCACAAAAAAAAAAAAAAAAAAAAAAAAAACTCATTAGGCTCCACTGGTGGTAAGTATTATTGTCAGATCTATTTAGCATTGGTGTCATTACTTAAGCAAAAATCTTTCAGTCATCAAAGGGGTGGCAATGTCAGTTTTGCAGCAAACTTTTCTGACTTTCAGGTTACCACATTTTCTGCTGGAAACACTATGTCATGGTGCTCTGACCATGCAGCACACCACTGCACTGATGTCATGGGGCAGTGGTGGAAATGTCACAGTAAGCTCCTGGTCTGGGAGATGATCTCAATGGTCCTTCCATTTTCTGTATTCCCAAAGCTAATAAATTACACTGCACCACTGCATGAAGACTGTGCATGAACCCCAAGATTTTGCATCTGCATCTAAGAGAATGTAGTATATCCAGAGAAAGGAGGGGACATAACCAAGGTAAGAGGGGATTCAGCTCTACCCTCCTTCCTAAGGAGCAGCAAACTATGACAAAAGTCCCGTGGGGCCCTTGCAGCCAGAGGATATATGATTGCATCCCTTAGCCCTCTCTTCATCTGCTATGGGTGTCCAGATAATCCCCAAGAACAAGAGCGATGCATAACTGTAAATAGAAAACAGGGTAAGAGAAACATAATGTGAGAGCTCTGGACAGCCTGCCCTTTGTAAAGGATTGCAGCTCAACTGGTATTCATCTTCCTAGCTCATTTAGGGAGAATATTAATGTGTGAGGAGATCAGGTCTTCAACACAATCTCAGAGCGTATAGGGGAGGTCTATAAAACACAGGAGAAATTGTAAGCCACACATAGATTTTTGATTTCTGATCCCTTGTTTGGTGGATTTGTTTTCTTCACAGCAGAATTTAGCTGGTGGTCTCAGGTTATCCTTAAACTCACAGCCACTTGTCGCTTGTGCTCCCTGAAGAGGAGGAAACCACAGAAAACCAATTTTGCTGCAGGAAGTAGGGAGCACAACTCTTAATGATAGCCAGTTCCTTAGTGGAACTCATGAAAAAACTACAACAAAATGCTCAGATATGGCTGTGCTTTAAAGCATACATGTACATGAAAAGAAGAGCTCAGGAAACATTGATTGTACCAAGGACCCAATTAAATCATTGAAATAAACTTCAGATACTCAAAGACTTATCAAAAAGAACTTATCATCTACACAAGGATTTTATGCACAGCCTCAAATCCCACCTTCAGAGGGGTCAGGATAGTGGGAGCTGACCATGTGCTGGTCCACTGGAAATTTGGTGCTGCTGAGAAGCTCTGCATAAATTGTATCCTAATTGTTTTCCATATTTATAGGACATTCTTTTAATGACTGTGATCACAGTGAATGCATAGGTAATGCAATACTGATGATAACCTGATGTTATACACCACTGGATGGCTGGAAAATAACTAAAAAAACCTGTAGATCCCTGTTTAGTCAAATGCTCCTGAACCCTGCCCCTCACTATAGAACTTCCCTCTTGCTAAAATACTTTCCCATCCAGACGTGCAATTCCTATGTGCAACCCCCAGCACTGTAAAAATGTGCCAGGCACATCAGTGCTAAACTGATCAGTTGGGAGAACCAATTCCAAAGGTCAGGCTTCTAATTTCATACCTAACACTGCTTATGCACCTGATCAACTTAAGGATGAGTACAGAAAAAGGATGGAAAAGAAATCCTTTTTAGGGAATTCAAGACCTGACTTGAAGACAACAAATTGTCCAGATAAAGACAGTGAGTTTGTTAGCACTCTGGATGTCTCTTGCAGGCTGCTTTATATCTTTTTAAATAAAACATTTAAACCCACAAGATTTTCTATGTTTGTTTTGGTGAAGGAACCATGAAGCTGTTATTATTTGAAGCTTCTTAGTGCTCCTCTAGATAGGATATATTAATTTGACCCACATGGTACACTGCTATGAAACAGGGAGGTAACAAAGTCCAGGTGTAGGATGCCACAGAAGTGAGCAGGAAGGAGATCCAGAAAAGATGGAAGGATTTGGCAAAGTATTCAGCTGTTATTCTCAGGACTGCATAGGACCACCACTCAAACTAACAGCCATAAAATAGAAAATAAGTCCAAGTGTTTTTATAACCACTTGCACAGCAAGCATGAGTCTCCTGCTCTGGATCTCAGCCATGTGCTCTCAGGTTTTCTGTAGTGCTGACATGGCTCACCCAGCTCTTTAGCTGTTCTTGAAAATTACTGTGCAGATCTGGGAGGTCCAAAGCTTATTCTTGATGTTTACTAAGCTAGTGACTTTCTTTTCACTTCCAAGAAGCACTACGTGTACATCTTATATGCAAAGTTTTCACTACATGTATAAAACCTAGGATAAATTTCATAGCTCGGGGCTCACTGAAGGTCAGAGGTAAAGAGAATAAAAATTAGGAAAATAAAAATAGGAAAACAAGGATAAACATTTAAACTATGGCACGGGGAAAATCTCTCATTTAAAATTTTCTTTAATGTCCATGTTTTCTCCCCTTATGTGCTTACATTGGCCTAATTATGTACTAATTACTATGCCTATTTATTATGTACAGTGTGAATATATAGTAAAATGCCCAACTCTTAATGTATTTTCCCTTAGGGAGATGACAAATAAATGCACAAAATTAACATCTATGTTGTGAATTTCTGTCTCAGGGGTTTAGCAGAACTTTTGAAAACTGGTACACTGGAGTATTTTTCAAGCCCACTTTGTATAATTTGTAGGAGTTTCTGAACAATATAATTATTTTTTCTCTCACTTATTTTTTTTTTTTCCTTTCTCCATACAATTGTTTTCAGTCTTCTGAAATGAGCTTATGTCTTTGAAAATTTGTGGTATGTGTGTGTGTAGGGGAGTTATACAGGTTGTTCGGTTTTGGTTGTTTTTACCTCTAGATCCAAAATAATATGAATTTAAAATTATACATTAATAAAGTTAACTGGATCTTGGGGAAAGCGTATGTGATTTTCACCAAGTATAAAGAGAATTTCAGCAGTGTCCCAGAAATAATGGACTTTGAAAGGCAGATGAGCACATATTCTGTTTGATTTAAACAAAATATTTTAGTTTTAAAAACTGACCAGTTTTTAAAAAAACTGACCAGTGCAGCAAACCCTGTTTCTGGCAGCTTCTCCTCACTACAACAGTTCAAGTGGAAATGTGATAGTTTAGAAATCTACCTTCACAAATTCTTCCACACTGTACCTGCCCACCATGTATAAACATGAACACACGTGTACACAAATGTTCAAAGAAACTGTGTCTTCATGAACAGTGGTCATCTGAGTGCTGTCTTAGTAAAGGAAACAAAAATATTTGAACTTCAAGGACAGGAACAGAGTATGCAATGAGTTTATGTATTTGACATCAAAGTTGGAAACTTTCAACTAATTTAGTTCATGTGTGAGACACGGTCTAGAGCTTAGCTTTGGCACATAGTTTAATTGTTACTAGCATAATGCAACAAAGCCACTTTATAATAGCACACCCAAGGGATGTTACATGGGATGAATTTTGTCCTCAGTACAAAACAATCATTATGTGTTAAAGTCATAATCTACTTCACACTATGTGTACATATTATTTACAATTTAAATTAATCGCGTAGGTTTTTGACTAATTTTTAAAATCTCTGTTTTCAATAACGTTCAGTTAATTAAAAGCAAAGATAACAATAAAAAGTGTTCTCAGTCTCTCTATAACTAAATCAAAATAAAATATTAAAAAAAATCAAATAATTATTTTAGAGGGTGATTAATTTGCCTTTAACCTAAAAGTGCAACTACAGTTAGTTTGCAGAAAATCATCAGCAAAATTGGTAAAACACATTTTCTGCACCTGACCTTAAAGATCTTCATACTTTAAAAATATAAATTCTAATAAATTCTAATTTTCTTTTTTATTTCTATACCATCTTATAACTGTACTTTTGTTTCAGTGCTCTTGCAAAAACTTGAAAACATTTTTTGACATCCAAACCCTTACCTTTTTTTTTAGTTATTGATATCATAAAATAGAGGAGGAAAATACAATAAAAAATCCCAAGCCCCAGACACTCACTGACACTGAGACACAAACTATGCTACCAAACCATATACCATGACACATGAAAGGTCCAGACAATACAGTACAGACAAGGTCAGGCTAGGTTTATATGGAAGGAGTTAATTACAAATGAGAGAAGACCTTGGAGTCTCTGCAACTGTGGCAGAATTTCTGTTCCCCTCATCAAAGAGTTTAGGAGAATATTCTGTCTTTGCCTGTCTTATCGCATTATTTGAAGCTGAATTATAGTCATGCTCTGAAAATCAGTAGTTCACTCCCATAAATCTTGGCCTACTGTAAGGCAGTCTCTTCACTACTGTCCTCAGATAGCCAGGTACATGCTGCAGCTCTTCATGTAGCTTAGACATTGGCTCCAGCAGGTATGCTCAGCTGACATGAAGGTTTGATCTAATCCCTCCTACTCACATAAAAATATTTAGTGTTTCACAACTGCTTTGTATATCTAAGATATAGGAAGATTAAACAAGAATATATAGAAAATGACTATTTTTTAAGGTGTTTTAAATATATACATATACTTCCTAAGCCCTCTCGTTTTTCATTTTTTGCATCTAACCTTTCAGACTGTAAAAAGCTGTTCCTGTTTAGTGTGGCTGGTGTTGGTACTTACATAAGAACAGTCCTGCTTTTCTTGTTCCTATCATGAAGCAGGAAATCTTAAATAAGTGCAGAAAACTTGTTGTGGTTGGAAATAAAACCCCAAACAGCAATGCTTCTCATTAGCATCTAGCATCCTGTAAAAAATTCTATGCAATTTTTTGAAAACAAGGATAGGTGGGATCAATGAGGATGGAATTAAGCTGGTACTGGAGGACAGAAATATGAGTCTAAACCTGATAAGTACCATAATGACAGCACGATTGTCAGAAACAATACAGCTCCCCAGACCTTATCCCACTGGGCATGTGCAGCCTCTTCCTGATCAAGCAAACAGGGAAGTTCATAATTGAGGTATCTTTGTTGTACAGACAATATCTTCTCTTTCAGTGGCTTGGCCAAGCAGACCTTACATAGCTCATCACCAACAGATGAATTTCCCCCAAAACTTGAGTCTGTAGAGTTAGCCCTCTCACAGCACAAATACATCAAATGGTTGAGTACAGTCAAAGCAGTTCAGATAGTAAAACAGCAACAGTTTTGATGAAAACAAGCAAAAAATCTGCCTCCCTTTTATCTGGCTTTGCACTTTGCAACTCCTGGCAAAGTCTCTTCAGCTTAGATGATCTAGATATCCTCCAAATGGAAAAATCACTTTCTATCATACAGAGGGGCGCACCTTCTGTGCAGAGACACAGTACTGAATGTAGTGGGCTAATTTCATCACGGACAAAACTGCTTGCTGTCATAGAAATTATGTCTCCTTTTGCACTCTTTTTTTTTGTACCCTTTGCTTACTTTATTGCTACCCCAGCAGTCTCATAACTTTCCATGGTGAGCTCTGGTGCTCAGGCACTGAAAGCAAGGCACGAGAACTGGTCCCACCAGTTTACATCAGACTAGAATACCTGGAAAAAAAAAAAAAAAGATAGGAATCAGTTATTACACCATGCCCACACTGGCACACAGCACAGTTTCACTCCTTGCCACATGAATGTACATTTTGCCACGTCCTGTGTTATGCGTGTTAATGTCTTGCAGAGCTGGTGACATCTGTGCTGTGCTCTCATAGCCTGTGCTTCAGTATATGATCTCACTTGGCCAGTGCTGTGCTTCATTATGTACTATCTTGCTGAGTTGTTGATGTGCTTTATTAAATCAACATTATTTGAGTTCCACAGCCCCGTGGAGAGGATCTTCTGCTGTCTGTTCCCTCACTTGAAATATTTGCTGTGGGTTAGATCTAGCTAAACAATCTCACTCCCTTCACTTTTGTTCTCATACAGCAAAGTGACAGAGAGGAAATGCTAAGTTTAGGAACTGGGTGGGAAGGAGAAGGAAGACTAAAGGAAGCCTCAAGAGTTCAGCAGTCCAGGACCTTCTGGGTTTGATGCTGAATAACTGTGAAAATACAGAAATCAGCAACGGAAACAAAGGAAGGAGCTTTGAAGCAGGACTATGTGAGCAGGTAACAAGCTCTTACTGCATGAAAAAATGACGTTGCCATAGGGGTTGAAAAGAACCTGGCCTCATCAGACATGCCATTTTGACAGTTTTGAGAGCTTCCTCATGCCAATCTTGTCAAACCAGAGTAGGAGCAGAGGAATAGGCAAAGCTTGTGAGCCACTAGTTAACACACCGGTGTTCAGAGTCCCACATGGCGATTTCAGATCATCTCTCCTTACATGTTTTGCATCAGGGTTTTGCTGCCTAAATTCTTTCTTTTCTGATCTCTGTGACCTACACATGTACCTCTTTCCTCTTGAAGCTGACACGATCACAGGCTGAAACAAGTAAGAGCTGCCCAGCACTGAGGAGGGAAATTACATCTGTAGCTACTGCAGACTGATTGTTGGATAAGATAAAACAGATAAGAATAAAAATAAGTCTGATTAGTGATCAGTTAGAAATGATTAGGGAAGAAAATGCAATTTGACAACATCAGCACCAGCCCAGGCTCTGAATAATCCAAACAATTTGCCTGAATTCAAAACACTGAAAAGATGGAATTTCTATGAACACTGCCTCAGCTCAGCTTTTTCCTCATCTGAGACATGTATTTCCATGACTGTGAAAAATAAAATGTGCAGTAAATTAGCTAGAATTTGCATTGTGATTATTGCATTTGATACTTATCTGTGAGTCAAGATCTCTGAGTCCTCTCCTTGCCACTAATACGCCATTTTCCCTCCTGCAAGTCTTTCTTTGGGAACAAATTAGGATATAAGTTTAAAGGATAGCAGGTGGGGGTGGGGAATCAAATTTAACTGTTGAGACTCTAAGTCTTTAGGCTAAATTGTCTTTTATATTGTCCTATCAAAATAGCTGCCACTGGCTGCTTTCTCTGCTAGGACCATTCCCAGCTCCTGGAGCAAAACCTGCTTGTGCTCAGCTCTTTGTTTCAGCCCAGCAGGCATTCCCACGTCTGAGCTGTTTTCACTGCATCTCTTCCTCATCTCCTTCGGGAAAAGACATTGAGTCAGCTGGACGGTATTGAGTGAAGAGATGTGATATCAAAATATTTGTGTTCTGGGATAAAAAGTGGCCTTTTTATGTCCTGGTGTTTCAGTTTTCAGCACAGTGTTTACCAAAGAGTTGAGCACAATCACCTGGAGACCCATGTATTCAAAAAACAACCAGAGCCAACTTGGCCATAGCCTAGTTCTGGATCATCTTCTGTAAGTACCTGTTTTTCTCTATTTAATACAAGGGGAGATTGAAAACATTTATTTTTAATTTTTCAAGAAATTTAGTTGGGACGTAACAGGGAGATGGAAAATACATTATTCACCTCCACATGTGACACTGGGGCAATGTAAAAGTGATTTCCAAAGAAGATCTGTAAAAAGAGATGTTGTAGTGTCTTGTTTACAAATAAATTCTGTTTGCTGCTAAACTGAATTCAGTATCTGGATATAATCTCCTTTTGAAAGAAGAAAGGGAAAATATTTTCAAAGAAGTTTCAATATGCTATCTTTTATTTTGTTTGCAAGCTGATCAGGCCACTGTAATACTCCTATTAACAATATGTGAGAAAGGAAGGCCATTTAAATGTAAAATAAATAAATAACTGTGTATTCAGATAATTATGGTATGGTGGAATAATTAGTGATAAACTCCTTACAGGGACAATAGCTGTCATTACAAAACCAGCATTCTCAAATATCTTCACTTTTAGACAAAACTGGTTCCTGAAAGAGGGAAAAATGATTAAAAACTTCAATTCACAAAGTGACTTTTATTTTGACAATAAATAACATACAAGTCACATTGTAAAATGAGACCTTTAATCATTTTCTGCCATGTTATTTGTCAAAATATAGACAGGAAAAAAATGATCACTCATAAATAAAAGGTAACTTTCTTTTACCATTTGCAGGGTGGAGTAAATGTAATGTTTGTAGAAGTTCTTAGAGGGGAAGGAGAGGGAAATAAATGGCTGAAATTTGGAGAGGAAAAAACCCAAACTCTAATAAACTCAGTCTGATCAACCATACTGATTAATCAAAATGTCCTTCTTTTGGAACCTGTGGGGAAAAATAGCAACTTTATTGGAATATTAACACTGCAATGTTTGAAAGCATCAGAGAGGAAATGTGCTTTTCAAAGCCCTGCTCTAATTGCCTATGATGTATAATCTCAGCTTAATTTAATGTTAATTAAATTTCCCAATACCATTGTCCAAATTGCATTTTATTTTATTATTATTATTATTGTTTTATTTTTTTTAGCTGCTTTCAGCTATTGCATAGCATTGCAGAAAGGCTTTTATTCTGAGCATTTATGTCCAAAAGGCGTGAATGTGTAGAATGAAGTATTATATAAATTGGAAGAAAGAATAGGTAAGTTTCATTATTATTGTGGAAATTTATATTTATAACCATTGCAGGAGTGAATCAGCCCTCCAAATCAGGACCAAAAATTTAACAATGGAAGAGGTCTTTTTTGTTGTTGTTTTTTAATTATTTTTTAACCATTCTGTCTTTATATCTTCATTAAGGAAAAAAAAAAAAGAAAAAATAGTGTCTATTTATACAACAGATGGAATTTACCTATAAAGGAAAATGTTAAGAAGAAGATGAGGGAGAGAGGAAGGAAAATATGGAATTTTATAGTGACTAGTCACAGAATCACAGAATCACAGAATTTCTAGGTTGGAAGAGACCTCAAGATCATTGAGTCCAACCTCTAACCTAACACTAACAGTCCCCACTAAACCATATCCCTAAGCTCTACATCTCATCGTCTTTTAAAGACTTCCAGGGATGGTGACTCCACCACCTCCCTGGGCAGCCTGTTCCAGTGCCTAACAACCCTTTCAGTAAAGAAGTTCTTCCTAACGTCTAACCTAAAAATCCCCTGGTGCAACTTAAGCCCATTCCCCCTCGTCCTGTCACCAGGCATGTGGGAGAACAGACCAACCCCCACCTCACTATAGCCTCCTTTGAGGTATCTGTAGAGAGTGATAAGGTCGCCCCTGAGCCTCCTCTTCTCCAGGCTGAAGAAGCCCAGCTCCCTCAGCCGCTCCTCGTAGGACTTGTTCTCCAGGCCCCTCACCAGCTTCGTCGCCCTTCTCTGGACCCGCTCAAGCACCTCCATGTCCTTCTTGTAGCGAGGGGCCCAAAACTGAACACAGTATTCGAGGTGCGGCCTCACCAGAGCCGAGTACAGGGGGACGATCACCTCCCTAGCCCTGCTGGTCACACTGTTTCTTATGCAAGCCAGGATGCCGTTGGCCTTCTTGGCCACCTGAGCACACTGATGGCTCATATTCAGCCGACTGTCCACCATCACTCCCAGGTCCTTCTCTGACAGGCAGCTCTCCAACCACTCATCTCCCAGACTGTAGCTGCTTGGGGTTATTGCGCCCCAGGTGCAGGACCCGGCACTTGGCCTTGTTGAACTTCATGCAGTTGACCTCAGCCCATCGGTGCAGCCTATCCAGATCCTCCTGCAGAGCTTTCCTACCCTCGAGCAGATTGACACATGCGCCTAGCTTGGTGTCATCTGCAAACTTACTGAGGGTGCACTCAATGCCCTCGTCCAGATCATTGATGAAGATATTAAAGAGGACCGGTCCCAGCACCGAGCCCTGGGGGACGCCATTAGTGACTGGCCTCCAATGGACTAGACTCCATTTACCACGACTCTTTGGGCCCGGCTATCCAGCCAGTTTCTAACCCAATGAAGCGTGCGCCAGTCCAAGCCAAGAGCAGCCAGTTTCTTGAGGAGAATGCTGTGGGAGACGGTGTCAAAAGCCTTGCTGAAGTCAAGGTAGACCACATCCACAGCCTTTCCCTCGTCCACCCAGCGTGCCACTTTGTCATAGAAGGAGATCAGGTTCGTCAAGCAGGATCTGCCTTCCATAAACCCATGCTGACTGGGCCTGATCTCCTGCTTGCCCTTCAAGTGCCGCATGATGACTCTCAAGAGGATATGCTCCATGAGCTTCTCTGGCACTGAGGTCAAACTGACACGCCTATAGTTCCCTGGGTCTGCCCTCCGGCCCTTCTTGTAGATGGGCGTCACATTTGCTAGCCGCCAGTCAGCTGGGACCTCCCCCGATAGCCAAGACTGCTGATAAATGATGGATAGGGGCTTGGCCAGCTCCTCTGCCAGTTCTCTCAGTACCCTTGGGTGGATCCCATCCGGCCCCATCGACTTGCTAGTCCAAGCAGTTTAGAGTACCAGGCAAACATAAAGTAATAATAATATTTATATTTTTCCTCCTTGAACAAATACAGAACAAGTAATTACATAGTACTCACTAAACACCCATGAAGTGGGTTATTTTCATTATATTAATTTTACAGGTAGCCTGTTTCAGTTTGTATGAAGAGCAAAATACTTGAACTTCTGAGAAAAGTACCTAAATCCACAGATTCTTATGTTCTGGAAATTCTATTAAAGATACTAGGTCTAGTTGAATCTGTCTGAATTAGTAAGAATTTTACTTGACAGTTAAAATGACAGCAGATGTTCATGGAGTGTCATAACAGCTGTATAGGTCAGACTTATTTAAGCTTTTGAGTAAGGTGAGAACTATGGGAATCAAAATCAGCACTGAAACATCCCAGTGACAGAGCTGGAGATGCAATGCCAGAGTCCTGAAATTCAGTTTTCCGTTGTTCATATCCAAAGTAGCTGTTTTACAATTGCTAACATATTGATGTTACACATAAAATAACATGTGTGGTGATGCCTGAAGGAGGGTGAAGACAGCTAGTCAGTTAAAATCTCAGTGCTGAAGTTGGTAGGCATCCTGTCACAGACTTCAGTTGGGCCAAAAGATGTACATGCATTGTATAGAGTAAATTACATTATTGTAGTATTAATTGCTACAGTTTTGTTGTTTTCATTGGATACAAACTTGATTTGCATGTTCTGTGCCAGTATGTGATCAAAACTATTTGACCAGAGGATGAATTCAAGAACAGGCTCTGTTTCAAGTCTTGCAGCTGGCAAGAACTTCAGAAACTTTTGGCCATAGCTGCATAAGGAACAGCAGAGCCCATACACAAGGTTGGGGAATGAACTGTATTGGTTTCTCTGGACCAATTTTTGTGAGAGATACCCTTGATTTCAGCTCAACATTCAAAAAGGAAGAAAATGTCCAAGTTGAGGAGAGAGAATCTTCTTCTGTCTCAGAGGTAACTGGGAAGGTCCAAGGTATTTTCAACTTAATGTGTTGAACCTATACCCTCTGAAACAACTTATTAAGTATGGAAATTATGTTTAACCTCAGAAGAAGCAACAGGACTAAGATGTCTTCCTCCATTTCTGCTGCTACCAAATTCAGTGAATCTAGATGACTCAGAGAGTGAATGTCTCCCCAAGGAGAGTTTCACCTGGGTAGGTTAATTACACTGCCCACAATGTGCCTGTGATACTCAGCTCTTTTAGAAAGCACTCTACCTTCAGGGTGGACTGTCAGGCCTTCAGCACTTAGATTTGGATGTTGAATCCATAAAGACTAATGAGTCATGCAGCCTGGAGCTCAAGTCTGTTATTCCTCTTGAATAGCTCTTGGGTATTTTGTTTTCATTGCAGGTGAACTTAAGCAACAAGCATGTTTTTATTTGCCTAGCAAGGAAAATGCATCTGCTAAGGATGTGTGCATCTTTTTTAAGTATGTCAATTTATATGCAAAACAGGTTTAGCACTTGTGCCCATGGCCAGCTGCCAACACAGCCCTTAGCATTTCAGGTCTGGACAGCCAGATCCCAGGTTCTTCCTTCTTTTTCTCGTTCTCTCCCCCTCCCCATCCTAGCCCATCCCTACCCCCACTTTTATCTTCTGAACTGATTTGAAAAATAATGTTCCCAGTTTCACTCTGCAATATTTAAAACTCTTCCCATGCAGATGGTTTTATAGAGGTCTGAATAGAAATGAGTTGAGACATCTCAGAACAGCTATAGTCTATCATAAAGAGCAGCGGAAGATACCTAAGATTTTGCATAATGCAGCATACTTGGCATTCTTAGAGAAAAAGAAGCCAAGTCTTGCCTTGGCAGTGAGAAATTATTTCTCTTAATGTGATAAAGATTGGTCCCTTTAGGTCACGATAGTGGTACATTAAGTGGAAAAGAGTAAAACCTACCTTCTGCCCATCTATATTTAATCTGGCCTACAAATGATAAGATTTCATTCTTCTGTATTTTCACTTTTTCTCCTTTCTTCATGAACACTGAATTTATCATTTAAATGTTAAAAAGAGAAACCAGATGCTATAGTTATTAACTTTTGGAATCAACTATAATCTTCCTATTAAATCCTTCCATCCAGGTACAGGCAATTATTTGCTTGATCTAAAGGTGCAGAAAATGTAGACACACAGGGTTTCAGAAAGTCCAGTTTAATAAGACAGGTGGGTAACTAATAACGTGGAAAATTACCTGCAAATTGAGGATATTGGGAATGACTAATGGCCAAAACTAAGCGAGTAAATTAGTTGCAAAATGATACCATTTGCAGTAGTTGTGTGAGTAGGGGACTGGATGGCACAGTGGCATGTGGCAGTGATCTGAGCTTGAATATGGCCCAAATTCAGGAAAACATGCCATCAACTTATGGCTTTTTTTTTCCTTTTTTTTTTTTTTTTTTTTTGTAATTATTATTATTCTGTCCATGTGCTCTGTGCTGTTTATGTAAGGTTTAATAGAGCAGGCACAGGAGCCTAGTTAGCTTTGCAAAGTTTAACAACAAAGTTGTCATCAAGGTCAAATGTATTGAAACTGAGATTTTGGTTTGCTTTACAAACCAAACAGAGTTCAGATAAGCAAAACACTTGGTTCATTTGGGAAGACTGAAATGCAGAGAAGGGAGAATTTCAAAGAGCATTTTTCCCCTTAACTAAAGATTTTCCACAAGTTTCTGATTCCAAAAGGCAGTCAAATATTGGCTTCATTGGGGCCATTTATGTACTCAGAATTAGCCACATGCCTAAGTACTTGGGATTTTAATTGCCTACCCCAAAATATGTGATTCGACAGTCTGGTCATGGGCAATATCCAAATGATTTTAGCAAGAGATCAGCCTATGAGGGGACAACTGGACTTATTCCCTTATGGACAAAATTATTTTCCATGACAGTCTAAGTACTTCCATGCTTCTCATCACTTAGAGACCAAAACACATCCCATCTCTTTATGAATGTATTTTCAAAAATTTTCACAAAGAAAGAACAATTATCTCTTGGCTGTAAAGGGAGAATTACAGAGGAGAGTGAGCAACTTAAGATCACAAAGGAAGCTACTGGCAAAAATGAAAACTGAATCTGACTAGCCGATCTTAGATTTCCCCACCTGTACACATTATTTCTGATGGGGTTAGAAACATGATGAATGATTTTACAGTACCAGCTGTGCTAGTACTTATTCTCAGAGGGTATTTTAAAATATAATGCAGTGATCTAACAGTCATTATATTAGCTTTTTCCAATATGCTCATTCTGTACTACCTTTATTGACAGTCGGGGTACCCAGAATAGCCTGAGAACTAAAGAATGTAAAAATTGAAAGCATGTAACCAGTCTCCAACTTCATCAACTTTTCAAAAATATTCTCTTTGATATCATTGCAGGCTGAGTTTACTTTAAAAAAAAAAAAAAATTTACTTTTTAATACTACAGCAGTTTCTCTGATAGTTCTGTTACAAGGCCCAAGGCTAGAAAAAAAAATGCACTCAGAAATTCATTTACGTCTTTTAGAAAAGACCTCTGGAATTTGGCTAGAACAAGAAATACATGCACATATATGCATACACACACATTAACACAAACATTCCTGCATGCGTATACTGGATGTACATTCAAACACATACAAATACATACTTCTATCTAGGAATAATTCTGTTTGCTAATACTTTTGTATTTAACTGAGATCAGAAGCCAGATTCTTATATATATATACATTTCTCGACGCTCTTCCGATCTTCCCTGTGTGTATATATAAGAAATAATGAAAGCCATGCTTTCGTAGCTTAATTAAAATGAAAAGGAACTTGAATTGTTTCATATTATAGTAGCAGTATCTTTTAGATATGCATAAAGGGCAAGAATTATTTTTCCAAAGACAGTTATCTATTACATAGACATCTGTACCTAGTCTAGACTATTAGGCTCTTCTAGGGTATGTGAATAACTTCATTATAAAGCACAACTCCAAAATAAATCAGATAATTGCTACTACAAATGGATGTTTTTCTCCATAGACTGTAAATACAGACCCAGGGCATTAACTCAGGTTTAAACACCTATATCACAGAGATTTACAGGAAGGAAAGATGAATCTTATGCTATGCAACATTTACAGAAGTGGTTTTACAAGAATAGATAATTTTTAATAATCATAATAATAATGTTTGTAGGCAGTTAAGAAAGAAAATACTTAGAAAAGTATTAACACTAGAAATAGAAACAATAACTTCAGTTATGTCCTCCAGAAGTTGGAGTTGTGCTCCAGGTACTTGTCACCTTCATCCCTTGCTGGAAATGACTTCCCCCTCTGATTTACCCACTGTGCTCCTCACGGGGACGTTCCTTAAGGACCCACTCTAGGTTAGCAGAGATCCACCCTTTAAACTGTTTAAAATTTAAACACAGGTTAAGAGATTTCTCCAGAGCCCAAACTGTCTTCTGCAGAGCCATATTATATAGCTTCCAAATACTGAGATCATGTCTCAGGAACTCTCAGGAAAAGTCACATACAACAACACAAATATACAGTTTTCAGGGGCTGAGCTTCACATGCAGACTCTTACCTATCCTCAGGTACTGGCTATCTTCATGTTCTTACCTTTCTCACTAATACTCTGATTTTTTTATTATTATTATTTTTAATCACAAAATATCATTGAGACTGTCCCCTTATTCACTATAGATTTTTTACAGCAGAAAAATTGTGTTTTTCTATATATCTAGGTGTAAATAGAAAAGGGTAATCTGATTTCATAGTGACTGATAAAGAAATCAAAGTCTTTCAGCTTTAAACTTTTCAGGACCCAAAAATGTGATGTAAGTCTTTTAACTAAGTGGCATTTATTAAAAATAAATAAATAAATATCCAAAGACCAAGACAAGTTTTTAAACCTATAATGATGGGCACACACCTAAAATTATTAATTTCATTGAGGTCTGGCCTTCTGGTAAGTAGTATTCATAAAGCAGAAAAATGTAATCCACTGTACCTATAAAAATATTACCTTCATATTTTGAACTTGTAAATATGTTGGAAGCACAGATTCAAAAACTATAAGCACAAAATTACTCAGATTTCCATGGGCTTTACTTCCATTGAAGTAAATTCTCATTGATCTAGTGACTACAGAGTGACTGCAATCATTTACACTGGCATGGTATAACCAGGTGTATGTGATAAGACAGGTCATGTCTGTCTGGCCTATTAATTTTCCTTGAAGAGCTTTAAAAAAATAAAAATTTAAAAAACAAAAGGTGAAAAAGGTAAAAGGTATTTTAGCTGCAAATGCAACCAGAGCAGACAGCTTGCTTTTTATACCTGCCACCACCCAGCACAGATAACCCAACTAAGGCTGTTAAAAAATGGGAAGAAACTGTCTTTTTGTGCTGTGAAAGGCAAATGATGCTGAGCTGAACAGGCCCTACCTGTAAGACAAAGCATGAAGACAGGATTCGTATGCTCTGAAGGGTCAGATGCTGCAGCTGTGGCAGAGGAGACTGTTGCTGAAGCCTGTGGGGCGATATAACACGGGTCAGAGAGTTCTAGAAGTTTGGGAGTCAGAGACATCATAATTGAGCTAATGTCCTTGCCAGCAGTTGCTGAAATTCTCACTGCAGTTTCTTTGAGGAATTGCAGACACTGTTTTGGTTGGCTTGGTAGTACACATTTTCATAGTGTATGTATTTGGATGTAAATTACAACTATGAAAAAAACTATGGATATATACATATTTCTGCACATATATATATATATATTATATAAAAATATATAAATATATAATGTATAATAATATATAACAATATATATATATATTATTTATTTATTTACTTATTTATCTGCAACCAGTGAAATGAACACCTTCTTGTTTCATTTCTTGAACACCTTCTTGTTTGTCCACCTGAACTTTCCTGGGACTCAAGTTAGCTCATTGTGGGAGGGCAACTCCTCAGGGCAATGTCCCCAGCTGTGGAGTGGAAGCAAAATAGATTTTTTTTTCTCCTTCAAGGACTGAAAGCAGGGACAAAGGCACTTTTATAACAGACATTTTGTGGAAGTCATTGCTTCTATATCCTCACCTCCCATAACCTTTCTTGACATCAGCAAAAATTATTTTTCTCTTCAGTGTCATGCCTCTTGGTTACCTCTAATTGAAATGGAGGCATTCTGAGTGGCAAAATCAGTTACAAATCCCTTCAAGTGCCTCTTTTGTATAATTTATCATGGGATTCAGAGCTTCTGAGCTTGGATCATTTAGTTCTCAGGAATCTTTAATACTTGATCACATTTTGTGGTGGGGCAATACTTGGTAGTGGTGGAATATGAAGATAACTGAAAATTTATTTACTGTATCAAATGCTGATGTTGCCAGAAGAGTGGTTTGAGATGAGGATTACCTTTCACAGAAAATTAACTGCAAAGAACAACTTAATTCAAAGGAACTATAGACAAGAAAGAGAGAAGCAGAGAAAGGGAGAAAGAAGGATAGAAGGAAAGAAAGGAGGAAAGAAATAAGGTAAAAAGCAAAGAAGCAGAAAGAAAGAAATGAAAGAAAGGAAAGAAAAAAAATAGAGAGAAAAAGAAAGTAATAGAAAGACAGACAGATCCTGTATCTATTAAATAAAAAAGGTACTTGAGCTGTCCTTTATAAATGAGCTCTTTCATCATGGACAAGTAAGGAAGCACACTTTAATAAGAAATAAAGTTATTATAATCTTTTGATCAAGATAGAGAATGACACAGTGAAAGTTACTTTCATGAGAGGTTACCTTCCTGAGCAGGTAATCATCCTATTTTCTTTTTTCAGAAGTGGAACAGAACTGCATGTCTGTGCAATCACACCCCACAGCGTGGATACTCCTTAAAGCCAGTAGAAATATACAGTAGAAAATGGAAGAATTTCATCTTTGTTAAGTGCATTTCTCAATGAAGTATGGATTTATCTACCTACCTGCAACTTCTGCATCATTATTCTTCAACCTGCTTTTTCAGTTTCTAATATATTTTTTTTTTTTTGGGGGTGGGGGGAGGGAACAGGATGAGACAGCACTGGGAATATCAAGGCAAATTAAATTTCGGTTTTAGTCTGTGTATAAAGAAACTGGCTTTAATACCTTTTCTCTCATGGATCCTCTGTGTAGGTTTGATCAGGTCGTTTAGAGTAGATCAGTTGCTTGGTGATTTCAGCAGGAGATGAGCATATCTACATATCTGGGCCTTTAGGCTTTGCTGCATTGTAGAAATTAAGGTCTTAATTCCTTTTGCTATCAACTGGGGCATGAAGCGTTATTTAAAAATACATGGAAGTTTTCAAATATGCATATATCACTGTGATAAAAGAAATCCCTTATCTGTAAATAAAAGTATAAAGTTTAGCATTTGTTCTTTCTTTCTTTTTATTTTTTTTCCCCTTTTACTAGCATTGCCTATGAGTAATAAAATAATGCCTATGCATTACTTAACAAAGCCCAGAATAATTCAGTAAGCTCAAGAACAGTTAATGTGAACCTGTGTTTAAATATAACAGTGACTTGTTTCAGGACTGGAGATCTGGGAGTAACTCCCTGGTACACCAGGGAGTAATGCCAATTCCCTACACCTTTAAAACTACAGTATTAAACTACACTTCAGACTCTTCTTCTGAAGAAGTCCCATGTCCAGAAAAAAACTGCAGTTTGAACATTTCATCCAGGTTACATCACTCAGAGGTATGTCCACACAGAAGACTATGGGGAAAGGAAACGAATGAAAAAGAACACGGATAAAATCTTGCTATTGCAAATGTCTTCAGCACCTTACCTACAAACATAGATATATATATTTTCCCTCCATATTTTCATCGTACACAGGTAACTATACAATGTAACTTATCATCAAACAAAGAGAAATTGCTGCAAACACACAGACACACACACACACACGTATCCTTACCCAGGAAATGACAGTTCATATACACACATACATCTTTGAAAGAAGACATTATTAAGTCCAGTTTCTTTGCTCCCATTTTCACATTTATCTTTGTATTTTCTGTCCTGCTAAAAGAGTGTTTATCATCTTCCCAAGTAATGGCTTGGCAGCAAACATGGGGAAAGGCAGCACTGCTGGTTTTTGTTTGTTAACTGTCTTTTTGAATTCACAGTGTGTAGGCACAGTTTAAGCATTTTCAATATAGCATTACAGTGTGAAAGGGCGAACGGGGGAGTGGGGACAGAACAGGCAGACATCACCCTGAGAGCACTGATATTGAGAATAACTGGAAACAAGCCATCTTCTTCCTGCTAAGATTCACAAAGTAATTCCTTGGGAAAAAAAAAGAAAAAGGAAAAAAGAAAAAAAGAAAAAAGAAAGAAAAAAGAAGAAGAAAAAAAAAGAAATAAGAAAAAAAAATAAGAAAAAAAAAAAAAAGTAAATATTTGCTGCAAGTTTTCTTGGAAGCTCCAGGAGTCTAAAACTCTCACTTTTGGCAGATTTAATATTTATCTCTTTCCTTTGTAAATTACTTTTATGAGCAGTGCTTCTAAAAAAAAAGTGTGTTATTACTCAAAGCTAAGTTTGCAGTCCATATTTAACTTTGGATCTAAGACAGAGATTTTCACTAAGAGGAGGGAAAAAAAAAAAAAAAAGAAACCTACTGATCTATGAGGGAAGCAAATTCTTTTTCTTCCACATTTTCAGTAACAAATATGGGGCCAGATGGAAAGCATTCATGGGAACTTGGTTTGCATTGAAAATTGGGTAAGGATGTTGACACAAAATAGGAAGAGTTGCATGTATTAGCCCAATCTACCCTAAAATATCTTTCCAAGAATGATTCTAAACTCCCTAATACTAACAGAATGAAACTTTTCAAAGGAAAAATCAAATATGTTTATTTTTGTCAGATATTTGTGTAACGTTTATAAAACTTCAGCAATGAAACCCCAAGCCTTCAGAAGAAATGTAATATATGTATATATATAAACATATATATATAAACATATATATAGAGAGAGACATACATGTATATATAAACATATATGTATTACATATATATATTACATTATATATATAAACATATATATATATTATATTTCTTCTGAAGGCTTGATTATATATGTTTATATACATATATGTTACATTTCTTTAATGTATTGTATTTAATAAATACATAATTTCATATTTAATGAATTATATTTCATTACATATATATATTCCTTTGTGTTATGTCTGGCCATATCTAGTGGGTATACGGAAAGCAGATTATATTCACTTCCTGTTTCTATATTTTAAATATTTGAAGTTTGTTATCAGGTTCTACATCAGTCTTTTCTTTAACATAAACTTTGCTGTTTTCTCAGTGATCATACTTCCTAGGCATTTGATCATTCTTGCTGCTTTTGAATCATCAGCTGGTGCCTTAAGGCATTTTATGCCCACTTTGATGCAATAGAAGTACAACTTAAAAGGAGATCAGGCTCTCCAATATATCTTTATATCTTTTAGGATAATAAATAATAATGATCCATATTCATATTGCACTATGCATTTGCAAGATACTCTACAAACATTAATTAATTAGTTCTCATGGCTCTTCTGTGTGATAGCAGTAATAAAGCTTTGCAGGGACATGGCACCTTTGAGCTAAGGTTTTGAGATAACTTTAAAAATATTAATGAATATCCAATCCATTTATACATTATTGCTCACAGCAGGGTAAAATAGGATGTAAATAGCATTGTACACTTTTTACGTTTATCACAACTGAGATCAAGAGCTTTTTGGATCAGAGTGCTAGAGGTGACATCTATCTTGGGCATACCATTCTAGGAAAAATCTGCACATATGTGACATGACAGTAACATAATCACAACAAAAATGATTTCCTGCAGCTTGGTATAAATAGAGACTGAATAGAGACTCATATATGTAATGTATCTAGAACTACTAAAAGATGAGCAGAAATTCTACAATGAAGATATTTCTTCGTTATACATCCATTAGAAAAGCACTGGGTAACACAACTTCATATATTATGTCTGTTAGCTTTTTTTTTTTTTTCCCTACTAATTTCTTGTATTTGTCAGATAATTGCATGCCATAGGGTTTTCACATATATATATATTAATTGGTGGCTTTAATTAAAAAAAAAAAAAAAAAAAAAAAAAAAAAAAAAGACTAAAAATACCCTCAGTATTTAAATACATAAAATAACAAGCTCTTTTTAGATCTCTGTAAGGAAAGCCAAATGCTTGGGAAAATGTGACAAAAGCACAGAAAACTCGTAATAATTCTCACAATAAGTTCCTGGCAGATAGTTCAGAAAAGCCACTGAAAATTATTCCAGAACTACTGGAAAACTTTCAGTCACCATAATACTCATGACATTTGGAAATGTATATGAAATATTTGAGACGGATATTTAGAAGACAGTGAGAGTTCAACTGAAGGGACATTAAACTCTCCAAAATAAAAAGATAGTTCATAGACCTTTTTTCTTGGATTTTTAAAATATTTGTTTAGAGAAAATGTTCACCTTCCTTTGTCTTGCTTGATAATTTACTACCACTGACTTCTGACTCATTTTATAGAATAAATGAATTCTTCCTCCAAAGTCATGTATTATTCTGCAAATGTGAACATGCATAGGTAGGTCCTGGAAACAAGATCTGCTGGTAAGTGTTGTTTATATGCAGTTATTTTTGCAGTTGTTAATTTAGCTTTCAGTATAACAAATGAGAAAAATGCAGAGAAAAAGCAATACAAATTCAGAGAAAATGGTAAGCTAGATAGATATAGGCTATATGGTTCTTTCTTGGTCTGAAGCCGTAAGATATTTCCCATTTCTTGTAGGGGATGGAGGAAGATTTTGCACTGATTCAGAATCAGATACAAAAGAAAACAGATTAAAAAATTAAATTAAAAAATTAATCATTGAACTTAAGTTTCAATAATCAAACCTACACTTCAAAATAAAATCCTTGCCATTCTTGATGTCTAAGTTACCATTAAACAGGAACAACTCCTGTGTTTCCTGTCATTTCCTGGTAAATCAGTGTCATTAGCATTGATTTTTTAGAGGGGAGATTAAAAGAGGTTTAGTTAGGAGAGTAAAGCAGAAGTATATATTATCCAAGCCTGTGTAGCTCTGGGTCTCAAAGATGACATTTCCCTCTCTGCTTCATTAACTTGCATAGCTTGTTGAGCTTTAGCTGTTTCTAATTAATTCTTTTACAGGCTTTTTTGAATGTGTATCATCTCTGGCAAACCATATAAAATGAAGAAATCTCTCTAAGGTTTTACCCTGTTAATTATTATTTTATTGCTTAAATGAAGCTCCGGAATTGCAAATGTTGACATTTTAGTTGATTCAAGTCATTAGAGTTTCAAAGGAGGAAAAAGGGGGGAAAAAGCTAAGGAGAGGAAGGTGTAGTGCAGACAAAATAACAAATAAATAAATAAAGCAGAAACTGAGCAGGATTCCGATCGCCAAGGCAAACGCTGTGGAAAATGGAAAATAAATAGGTTTGTCAAAAGTGACCTCTGTGATGTTTTTGCCCTTTTAAATCCTAACAGGGAAGGAAGCATCATTAGAGGCAATTCTTCTCTGTCTTGTACACAAGCTGACATGCAAATGAACAGAGTTTTGCACTCCTGCTTATCATTTTGTTTTATTCAGATAGAGCTTAGCTCTAAGTGTGGTAAGTACTCATACACACATACACACACTCTTGCCTTCACACGCAGTCATTCACACCTTTCATTAAAATCACCATTGTGTAAATACATGGTAGAACATGTCTGTTTTCTTCTAGGAAAAAAAAAGAAAAAAAAAAAAAGCCAAAAAATACCTCTCAGAGTGAAATTGTATTTTGTAAAGCATGCATCAGGGGATTTTAATGGAATCCAACTCTGGTTAATGCACTGTTCTGTCAGCCACCCCATTTACTTGGCAGAGCACCATGTTGGCTTCCAAGTAGATGCTCTAAAAGAGAGGGACATTCAGCTTTGCTGCGAGGAGAAAGTAATACCTGGGTAAACTGAGTAAACGTAAAGATCTTAGCTATTCCACAGGGTAGGGAGTAAACCTGGGACGTGTCAGCTATTGTGTGGTGACTGCTTATCCTATCACTTATGTACGATAGGCTGTTTCTCCCCACCCACTTATCATTAATAAAAGAAATAAAAAAATAAAGTCTTCTCTAAAATAAACTGTTAGTTTAAAACAGTTTTTTAATTGACTCCGACTCTCCTGTTACAGCTGCACTGATGACCACCAAATCACAGAGAATTATCTCATGCAGCCTCATCCAACAGAAGGACAGGAAGGAAAAAACCAACAGGCTGGATACAGCCAAGCAGTAGATTTGCTGACAGTGAAGTGAGAAACTAAAGGAGCAGGACAAGCACTTCCTCATCTTGTAACCCCGAATGTGTATACCACATTAGACAACACTACTGCAGTTATTTGACTTTCAGATTCTTCCAGAGATCAGTGAGGATTGTTTGCAAGCAAGCAATTCAGTGAGACCTGGCTGGAGGTAAAAGGAATTTGTTTATAAAGACATTAGTCATTAGCATGATGAAAATAGAAAATAAGGAACATTTGCATTAAACATATAGGAGAAGTGATATTTTTAAAATGTATTTCTTCTTGAAACCAACCAGAAGTTGATAGATTCCCCCTCGAAAAGGACTTTTAACTTGAAATTTGGGGCATCTATTGCCATTACTCAAATCTTGCTTTCTTATGACTACAACAAAGGGCCTTACTAAACTATGACAGGAATAGAATCCAAAAAAATGTGCATAAGATTTCTAAAAATATTAATTTTAATGCATTTTATTTTAAGAACAAATCTTACATACTTACCTAATCAGGGAAGAGAATAAATAAAACATTACTTTGACCAATCAGAAATGATCAATGTGGGGTCAACTGGATGCTTTTATAGAGGATTGCATGCAGTCTTATATACATGTAGCTATATTATCTTCCTTTTGAGAGGATAAGCAGCACAATAAAAGTAATTTAATTTATTAAAATGAATAAAAAGAATTTTTTCATCAGAGTAAATCATGGGTGGCTGATGTACTGTTCAAAATATAAATGTCTCCATTACTTTTTTGTGCTTTATTAGCTTCTGAAATGCTTTTAAGAATCTGATTCTTGAATCAGAGCACCACTAAGCACCATGTTTGTGCAAACAAAGGAACCTTTGTTTAGAAACCTTTGTTTAGAACCTTTGTCTAGAAAGGAACCTTACTAGAGGAAAATTATTTTCTCAACTTAAGTAATAAGTTGACTGGGATCACCTCAGTTAAATTTAGGTCTCTCATAGTTAAGCGAGTAATTTGGCCACTGTCAAGGCTCTTTTTCTGGAGGGATTAGACACCTTCAGAAATGCAATAGATCCCAGCTTTCTTAGCTGCTTACTTTAGCATGGTGGGACCTGCCCTTTGGGAATATTCTTCCTTTCTATGTGACAGAAAGAGACTGTGAGAAGGGGAGAGTACAGATTACTGTGAGCAGCAGTGAGGCTATGGTTGGGTTCTGTGATATATCACAGATGTACATAGCATGGCCTCACATTCTTATTATCTATATATTTAATCTTATTTTATTTTTAGCAAAAACACTTATGCCATTTTCTACTTTTGTATTAATTACATTAGGACACACTCTGAGTTCTTGGAACACAAACTGAACAGGTTCTCATGCCAGAAACTATGAAAATGTGGCTCTATGTCTTGTTCCACGAGAGGATTTGGGGTAGACCAATTATTAGAAGTTCTTCTCAGGATACCTAGAAGTGTAAATTTCAAGAAAAGTTAAATCCCAAGCCATATGGGAAATATGTCTTACCCCAGGCCCTCAGGCTGGTGAAATTAAAGCATTTCTTTTTCCCTTGAGGAGCTGACACAGTACAGGATGATTAGATGCTCTGACAAATCTAAAACGGGAAGCAGGTAACTTTTATGGTCCTAAAATAGTAAAAATTTTTTTTTTTTTTTTTTTTTTAACGGTTCATTTTCAACTGTTCATTTTCAAGCTACGTTCACTGAAATCAGGACTATGTACACCAGTTGTGTAGATTTTGAGCATTTCTATCTCTTGCAGTCAGGCAAGTATATAATCCCACACCTACAGAAGTGAACAAGGACACATATTTTTACAGTATTTTACAGAAGAAAATTGTGTGGATTACAGAACCTGTGGTAGGTTGATGGTAATACAACTACAATAATATCAGTCTGAGTCAAAATAAAATTCCACTTATACTATATCTCACTTCTGATTTTGGCCAGAATTGATATCTTGAGAAAGTATAAGAGATATGAGAAAGTATAAGGACAGATATGAAATTGTTTTTCTTTAGAACTGTCCTTCCAGCAAAAGCAATGTGAGGACTTTCTATGCCAGACACTGAATCTGATTATCAGGTTTAATAACCAAGTGGAAAACCAGTGATCTGATTTAGAAGCCTTTGGGTCAAATTCTGCTTCTATCTAGAGCAAAACAAATCTGGAGTAACTTCAGATTCCAGACTGTATAAAGTCAAACAGATCTGGGTCCTTCTGTAAAGAAAAGAGGAAAGAAACTTACCACTAATCAAAGAAAACATGAACAGAAAGAACACTTGTGTTAGAAGTAACATTTCATCTTGCTTTTCTACCTTTCTTAAAATTTGGTTAAGCCAATATACCTTCCAAGTGTGCTCTTACTCTTACTTTTATTACAGTATTGTATTTTTTTCGCTGATCATTTGGCTGGCTTTGTACAACTGAGCTATAATGTGTGCAGTTGACCTTTCTTCATTTAAATGCTAATAGAGATCTAGGAAAGGTGCTGCCATGCAAAAGGCCAACTAATCGTAATAGACTTGAGACCTTTTGTTTGTTGAGCCAGTCAAACAAAGAAAGGGTTAATTAAAACATGTACTAAATGTTTACAACCTAGGAGAAAAGTCTGTGTGTTACACATTAGGCTACTAGCAAAAGTTGTCTACCAGACATAATCAGTCATAACATAAAACTATAAAAGTTACCTATCTGATTTCATTTGTATTTAAAAGATTTAAGGATCAGGTACAAGCACAGCTGATCCAGGGTACTTTAGCCTTGCTGGTTGTTATAGGAGCTGGAAAGCACTTTATCCAGTAAGCTGCGGAAGAACATAAGAATGGTAAAGATTTGCACTAATTTAAGCATCAAAAAGCATCTGTTCTTTTCACTGTTTAGGTTTCCTTTTGTATCAGGTATACTTACCAAGGTTTTGGTGGCAGGGGGGTGCAAGATTATTCTTTATAAGAAGAAGTCAAGAGCTGCTCTGTGCCAGACACAGGCTTTTTCAGACAGCTCCACAATAGAAACACTGCAGGCCATAGCTGCCGAGTGTGTGGTGCCTGTGTGAAAGTGCATTAGGAAAGGGCAGAAAGTGCCCCATGGACAGAGGAGGAAGGATAAGAGTGAGGAAGAGCAGAAGGAACACCAAGGTCAGAGGAGGAGGTAAATCATGGTGGAGTAGATATTCCCTGCAGCTCATGGAGGACCCACAGCAGTGCAGAGGAAAAGAATAAGGAAGGACCATCAGAGAGAAATTTCTGTGTACTGATTGTAACCACTCATCCTGCACCACCTTCTTGCCTCGCTGAAGGGACTGAATGTAACTTGACATGATAAGGGAGGAAGAGAGAAGTCTGAAGAGGAATAAAGTTGAGCCTGCTCAGGGGTCACAAAGGTGTTTTTCCTAAGTGATTTTAAGTTTTTTTGTTCGTTTGTTTGTTTGTTTTCCTGATGTTTTTCTTTCCCAATACCCATAACTAACTATTATATTAATTGGCAACAAGTTATATCAATTCCTCAAGTTGATTCTGTTTTGACTGCAAAAGTAATTGGTTAAGTCATACCCCTGGCTTTAACTAATCCTATGAGTTTTCTCATGCACATTCTCCCTGCTTTCTCCCTCATGAAGAGTAGTAAGGAAGCAGCTGTGTGTGTACTTGTCTGCCATTCTTAAAAACAATAATAATAATCTTAAAGATACAAAAAAAAAGATCATGTGAATCAGCCTCTTTAAGAAGTTCAGGGTTATGGAGTTTTCTAGGCAAGACAGGCAAACTTACCCACAGATTTTGCCAGTCTTTCTGTGCCAGTTTATAAATTTGTGGACATAAAAAGCAGAGAAAGTAATCAAAATTAGATCATGACCACTGTTTTCTGTATTTTCTGACATCTATTTTAGTCAAGCAATTCAACAGCTCCTTATGCAAAACATCATTGTCTTTCTATGCTGTTAAATATTTATTTTAGCTTCACAGTCTTTTATTGCATTGTGATGAAAAATCATAGAATCATAGAATATCCTGAGTTGGAAGGGACCCTTAAGGATCATCAAGTCCAACTCTTGATCATCAAGTCCAAAAATAGTTACAACATTTCATAGAATCATAGAATCACAGAATATCCCAAGTTGGAAGGGACCCATAAGGATCATCAAGTCCAACTCCTGGCACCACACAGGTTTACCCTAATTTTTAGACCACGTGACTAAATGCACAGTCCAAACCCTTCTTAAATTCAGACAGGCTTGGTGCAGTGACTACTTCACTGGAGAGCCTGTTCCAGTGTGCAACCACCCTCAGTGAAGAACCTCTTCCTGATGTCTAGCCTAAACCTCCCCTGCCTCAGCTTGACACCATTCCTGTGGGTCCTATCACTGTTGTTTATGGAGAAAAGGTCTCCTGCCTCTCCACTCCCCTTTGTGAGGAAGCTGTAGTCTGCAATGAGGTCTCCCCTCAGCCTCCTCTTCTCCAGGCTGAACAGGCCAAGTGACCTCAGCCACTCCTCATACATCTTCCCCTCTAGGCCCTTGACCATCTTCATCACCCTTCTGTGGACACTCTCCAATAGTTTTACATCCTTTTTGTACTGTGGTGCCCAGAACTGCACACAGTACTCAAGGTGAGGCTGCGCCAGCACAGAGTGGGACGATCACTTCTCTCGACTGACTAGCATTGCCGTGTTTGATGCATCCCAGGATACGCTTTGCCCTCTGGCTGCCAGGGCACACTGCTGGCTCATATTCAACTTGCTGTCAACCACAACCCCCTGATGTCTCTCTGCGTGGCTGCTCTCCAGCATCTCGTTGCCCAGTTTGTACCTATAGCCAGGGTTGCCCCATCGCATGTGTAGGACCCAACACTTGTTTTTGTTAAACTTCATGTGGCTGGTGATTGCCCAGCTCTCCAGTCTGTCCAGATCTCTCTGCAAAGCCTTTCCACCCTCAGCCAAGTCTACAATTCCTCCAAGTCTGGTGTCATCGGCAAATTTGCTCAAAACACCTTATAGTCCTCCATCCAAATCATTTATAAAACCACTGAAGAGGACTGGTCCTAAAACGGAGCCTTGAGAGATCCCACAAGTGACCATCCACCAGCCTGATGTGGTCCCATTTACCACAACCCTTTGAGCCCTACCCTTCAGCCAATTGCTCACCCATCGTATCATTTTTTTTTAGTTGTAAGCTGGACATTTTGTCCCATAGGATCCTATGGGAAACAGTGTCAAAAGCTTTACTGAAGTCCAAAAAGTTCACATCAGCTGATTTCCCTTGATTGATGAGATGGGTGGATTTTCTGCATTAAGGAAAAGAAAGGTGAGGAGAGAATTGGGATTACAAAATAGAGTCTTTTAGGTTGGCCTCTCACAATATTCACATCTTTCTGTTCACGTCTTTACATTTATGTATGTAAATATAACTAGATATGTTACCTAGTCTACCAACAACAAAAGACTGTTTAGTCTTGAACTCATTAGTCTAATTCTCATGAATAATTACTTTTTTTGCAGAATATGGCCTTCCATTGGCATTCTCTGGTGTGTCTATCCTGAATCTCAGAAAAAAAAAAAACAAAAACAAACAAAAAAAAAAACACTTGAAAATCATTACCCCATAGTCACACATGACAATAAAATACCTTGGGGTGACCCAGAAGAGAAGCACAGCAGCTATGTTCAAGGCAGGGTATTGTGGTGTCAAAGAAACCCTACCCAGTGCTTTCAGAGAAGTCTTTAGTCTTCAGTAGGGCACTGTGGAACTGTGATAACAGGTCTTTATCAGGCTAGAAATTAAAATTTTCTTTTAAAAATATGTCAGAAATGAAAGGTATGGAGAATCATAACAAGGATTTGGTATTTCAGGGACATGAGTTGTGAACACAGAAAATTTCACGACCTGATTTTTTGGAAGCAGATGAGTCACATACACTATGAGGCTTAAACAGTTGAGTTCATTTGCAATTCACAGTGCCTGTAGTTTAAAATTAGCGTGGGTTTTGGAGAGCCTTTAATATTCATAATCTGACCCAATATTGAAATGTTCTTTAGAAAGATAGAGATTTAAAGGGAAATAATACGAAGTGATATCAGGAGAATTTGCAAAGCAGCTTTAATAGACTAATTCTAAGAGCACTAGCTGCATTTCTGATCAGAAAATATTGAAATGTA
The DNA here is from genome assembly GCA_011075105.1 of Heteronetta atricapilla. NCBI lineage: Eukaryota > Metazoa > Chordata > Aves > Anseriformes > Anatidae > Heteronetta > Heteronetta atricapilla. The sequence goes on from CM021763.1 coordinate 6,777,737, forward strand.
TCAAGCTTGCCCAAGGTCTTGGCTAGATTTACTCCACCATGCTTTCAAAATCAAAAGGAGAAAAACAGCACCAGGGAGAAAAATTAGATGTTTTTTGTTTGTTTGTTTTCTAGTAACAAGTGGGCATTTAAAGAAAGAGAGCTGAGACTTCCAAAAAGGGGGCACGCTGTGCAACGAGCCATCTGTGGCATGTGATACATGCTCCCAACTCCTGAAAAGTGGACTGAAATAATCAATTTTTTTTTTCCCTAGATTCTGTTAAATTGATAACAACTTTAACATGCTTGTTTAGTTCAGAATCCAGGGTCATTTTGAGAGAGTGGGAGATCTCTCTACATATCAAAAGTCATCAGAAGTCCCTTGCATTACCCAGGCATCTGTAAACACACTCTTACACTGAAGACAGATAGAGAATTTGTGTGGAAGATGTCACTCAAATGCCCACTTACTACATCTTTTCCTCATAGTGAGTGTTCAGGATTTAAAAGCAATAGGAAGTCAAATGGCCTTTATGATTGTTTAGTGAAGCAAAGATTACAGGTATAGAGTTATCAGACACAAATGGTGGAATGACTTCATGATTCACTGAAGCTTTCCACTTTCTTGGGAAACCTTATTCTTGATTAGGTAATCTGTTGGTTTATGTTTTCACTGGAATGGAAAGGGACTACAATAAGAGTCCATGAGTCAGAATAAATCTTCTTTGGACTGCTGCAGAAGCATGAGATTCATTAGGAAATTAGCAACTTTCTAATACGCTGTGTTTGACTCTCACACCTTAGCCTTCATTTAGCTGGTACTTGAAGTGCTTTTGTGGGCAGTTAGGGTCAGAAAAGCACTCGAAAACTTTACCTATCCCTGTCTTACCTTCATCCATCTTCATAAATATATGATCTGTGTTTCCCCACAGCAGCTTCCATCTGAAGATCTCACAGTTCTTCACTTTCTGCAATTGAGAGTAACTTCTTGGGAAACAAATGTGGTCTCTTCACTCATTCAGTAAATAAAATGCAGTCAGCATGATCAGATACTTGCCTTTCAAGACAAATTGTGTCACAGAAAGTCAACCTAAATGATCACAGTAGTCTCAAACATATACACTACACTTCTTGCAGCTCGGTTTTTATTGTGAGAGATAAGGAGAAAGCATTGAGAGACCCAAATAAAAATAGATTTTTGCACATTTTAAACCAATAACTGTGCTAACATCAGTTAAGGTGTGCTGAAATATTATCACTTCAGAAGTCAGACCAACAGTAATACACCTTTCTAACTTGCAGGTACATTTAAGTGATTAGAGGCTTCTGTTAACAGGTTTTAGTTTTATTTGATTCTTTCTTGTTATTTGTGCCAATTTTTAATTTGGAAATGTACCATTGTTCCATTTAGCAGTCCTGTGATATCAAATAAAACATTCCAATTCCTTCAGTTGGAATAAATCCTTATGTCTTTATCTGAGAAGACAGAATTTGTTCCACTGAATTGAAAAACAAAGCTTCAGGATGTCACAGGGTTGTATTTGATCCTCCATCTTCCAAAATGTCAGGCCCTTCTCGTGCTTCGTTAGGGTCATGAGAGAACTTCTGAAGCAATTTAGGAACATTTGGGTCACACATGTGCATACTGTAGGAAAGTCAGTAGCAGTTAGCTACCCACCGGGAACTTCCTTGACTGTGGTTCAGGAGTCATATTTTTTATGATGTTTGACTACATAGAGATTAAAGCATCAAATGACCTGATAGTCTTTAACAAGCACTTTTATAATGGCTTGCTTTTCAGCAGGCTTTTTTTTTTTTTTTTTTTTTTTTTTTTCTGAAAGAACTATGAGTAAATCAGGATATTTTAACTGACAATTTCCTGCTAATTATGTGGTCCATTCTGCATGAATTTTACATGAAAATAGCTTGTCTTCTGATGATAACCAGCAATCATCTTTGTAAGAAAATGGAGTTGAGTTTAGAAAGTAAAACCTATGTATGTAAAGTTTAGAAAGGCATTGACTCACACCTATACCAGTCACATAAAATTTTACCTAGCAATTACCATTATCAGCCTGTGTATATGTCCATCTGCACCAGATGAGTATCTGATCCATCATACTTTTGCTTTCTGAGCAAAAGAAGAGTGAAGATTTTATTTGATAATTTCCATCCTCATGATTCCAAGGACATTAATATATTTAATACCAAACAAATTGTTTGCACTAGCCACAGGGAATTTCTCTCTGTGTCCTTTTTCGTTTGGTAGACTGATATTTTGAACACATGAACAATCAGGGCTCAAAGAAAGTACATACAAAGATGCACTGTACAGTGTTGAGGTCTTCATTTTAATTGAAAGCAAGCCAGAAGGACTCCCAAGGGTGGCAGCAGACATTGAATGAATAAAAGAATAAACAAACAAAGTCATTTTTTGACAGTGAAAAATATTTTTCCAGAGCTGATGTTTTTAAATTTGGAGACAGGGAATAAATCAGTGCTGGGCAACCTCTCTGAGATAATGAAAGCATGTTTTTGAATTGTTTTCAGAAGATTCAGAATATAGGTGAAATGTTAAGGTCAGAAGATTCAGAATATAGATGAAATGTTAAGGAACAGAGCATAATTGTATGTTAGGAGCAGAGGACTCTATGGCTAGACCTCCAAGTAAATGATATATTTACAATACTGAGGGATAATAAAATAACACGCTGAGAACTAATCAGTAAAGATGGAACTTACTAATATTAAGAAACATAGCTTTTTGGTAATATCAGTGATAGAAGCTGGTTACTCACACATCACTTGTAAAAAGCTTGCTTTTCTCACTAGAAAATGTTTTCCTCATTATCTAAATAATGTATACATTCAGTATATATTCACAATGAAGGAATACACTGTCCTTAGAGGACATCATTCCACAGGTGAGGGAGGCTGTGGTACTTCAACATTTATCCTTGGACTTCATGTCCTTGGCTTTGGGATCTCTTACTGCTATGGGCTTTTCCATAGACATCTGGCAAATTTAACTATCCATAGACTGGCAAATTTAACTATCCCAGGAAGCATTTCTTGACACTGGAACTTATACTATAAAATTGTCACAGTGGCCTATATCAAGATTTTGACCCCAGACTATTATCACTCTCCCGAACAATTCTTGAGCATGCCTCAAGACTCGACACCAGCCATGAACAACTTGCAAAAGGCAATTCAGAAGCAGGCAACCCATTTTTAGGATAATAGCTTGAATATGGCATTTTTTTAAAGCTAGACTCACTGTCAGATACATTCCCAAGCACATACAGCTTTCATGCAGGAAGAAAAGACACAAAACAATGAAATCAAGCTGCAGAAAAAGGAATTTCAGTTAGATAAGGTAAAAAGCTCTTTACTGTAACAATGATGCAGCCCATAGTATTGTGATCTAACTTTCAGTCTGACAGGGAGTATAGAACTGGAGCTTTCTTCAAATCTAAATTATTCTATGTTTAATTTACTAGAATAGATGTAGTCACAGACTCCATCATGCAAAGCAGGTCTTCAGTTTCTATTCCTTCCTTTCAAGAGAGCAAGAGGAGGTTGTCCCATTTTTTCTCCAGAATCTCTATCTAGTGAACTGCTCTAGAATTCAAAAGGCCATGCAGCTACATCTGTTCCTTCTCTGGGAAAAGGAATCAGGATGGGGCTGAGGAGATCTACATAAGCATACTGATTATTTGTCCATAACATTTAGACAAATATCTGTTTTTTTGTTTGTTTGGACCACGTTCCTGGGCAGAATATGACTGCAGCCAGATAGGTGCTTCTTATAAAAATTTAGTCTAGCTATCATTTACAAGGATTTACCAGTTCCTATGTGCAATTATCTTTCTCAATTGATTCCTTAGTGACCTGCTTCATATGAAGAATCATGGAAAATTCTAGGCTTCTGGAAATGCAGAAAAATAAAATAAAATAAAATAAAATAAATAAAAATAAAAAACCTGTGTTCTGTGATGGTTGGTAAAGAAAGAAAAAAGTCTCTCACACCACTCTGTCTTATTACAATGAATCCTGAGAGCTAAGAAACAGAATGAAAAACAGAGCTTGTGTTTGATTTTTCCATTAGCAGCCTCCAAATACACACAAGAGACTGTAGGCCTGGAACTGCAATCGTCTATGTAAAAATACCCAAAGAATTAGTAGCATTGATCGTAGAGAGAATAAAGCTTTCAGTTCAGTATTTCAGTGGGTTTTTAGTTTGGGGGCCAGCAATTTTCTTTAAATCATAGCAATTAATTTATAACCTAGTTAAAGACATTGTAAGATTTGAATATCAACACAGTACTTGTTTTGGAATATATTTCACTCTCTCAAGGAAAACAATGCCGTTGAATGGTTCGTTTTACAGTTAAGGGAATTTCATGCACACTTTTATAGAACGTTCCAACTGCAGATGTTCAATTACACTACATAAAATAGCAATGTCTTTACCTGAATTTGCATAAAGGAAAAACTAAGGCTTAGGACTGTGAAAAGATTTAAAAAAAGTAATATAATGAT
>CM021763.1:6791762-6803721 GCA_011075105.1 Heteronetta atricapilla
AGGAAGGAAGGAAGGAAGGAAGGAAGGAAGGAAGGAAGGAAAGAAGGAAGGAAGGAAGGAAGGAAGGAAGGAAGGAAGGAAGGAAGGAAGGAAAGAAGGAAGGAAGGAAGGAAGGAGGGAAGGAAGGAAGAAAGGGAAAAAAGAAAAGAAAGAAGGAAAGAAGGAAAGAAGGAGAAAGAAAGAGAAAGAAAGAAAGAAGAAGAAAGAAAAAGAAAGAAAGAAAAAGGAAGAAAGATGAAAGGGGAGACAAAAACTTAGCAAACTTACATACAAAGCAGAAATCATCGTGCAGAGTTATTAAGAAACATAGAAAACACATCATCTCCTTCTGGAAAACACTATGCCTTGAATTGTTGAATCACTCTACATTTTAATGTGCAAATTTGTTCCTTGGCTTTTTGTTGAAAGGATCAAACCATTTGGCATTTTGTCTGAGACATAAATGCATTAAGGAAGATGCAGTAAAATTTATTAAAATGTATAAAGGGAACAAAGAATAGGATTAATTTTCTTCTTCTCTTTTAATTCCAGGGGCACCACTAGGGCATTTAATATGGGTTAAACCAGATTCAAAGAGCTTTTCATTAGACATTTAACATAAATGAGTAAGAGCTTAATCAGCACATACCATTTAAATGCATTGAATGGAGGAATTGGACTGTACATTGCATTATAATTTATAGAGTTTTGTTTTTGATTACATAAGGGAAATACATTTTTTATGCCTTAAAAGCATTCTTTTGTGATGTCAAAAAAATGTATAGTATTATTGTTCTGAAAATGGTGTTTCAATTTGGTAGCGAAGCCTAAAGTGGAAGCCTAAAGTCACCCAAGTGGAAAAGATAACTAGCAAATTCCTCAAAGTCTTGTAGTTTGTGAGTTTTCTCTTCAAACAGTCCTTTTCTTCTGGGCCTGATAATGAACATTCCCTCTGCTTTCCATCCTATGTGGCTTGCACATTCTTTTTAACGGCTTTAAAAAAAATAAAATGAAAAAAAAAAAAAAATGACTTGTGAATACTTCCAGAATGCAGTTTAAACAGGATTTGAAAGAGCATCACTATGCTGGGCTTGCAGCATGGAAGCAAAGCACTGCTGAAAACTTTTTTTGTTTCTTTTTTTTTTTTTTTTTTTTTTTCTATCATGTAGTGATAGTATAAAAGTAATTCAGTCCCCACTTAAACAATACCTGGGGTAACTTTGTGTGTATCATCTGTTCCATCACAGATGATTATAGGAAATTAAACTGCTGCAGAGGCAAAAGTGGCTCCCATTTAAAGGAACTTTATCAAAATGGTAAGGAAGGATAATATTCTAAAGAGCTTTCTTTTTATTTTCTGTTTGCCTTCAGCAATACTGTCTATTACAATCACTCTTCAAATTGCAGTTAGTTTCCCTTCTAACAAAAGGCATTGTTTTTTTCCCTCTGTTCTCTTATATCTTTGCAGGAGACAATAAAGTATCTCTTCTTAACCAGAAACACTGAGAGCTCTTATCAGCAGAAAGGTAAGAAAAAGGAAATATCTCAGCAATGGAGATTTTTTTTTTTTTTGACTGTGCTTTATTTTTTTTAGTAGGTCAGCAAAAGAAAAAAGAAGCCCCATTTACTGAGATGGTATTCCTTATTGTTAGAAGAGCTTGAAATCAAGATAAAGCTCTTATGCTCTGAGAATGCAGTCACACTAAAATGAATACCTTTGCCTCGTACTTGCTTTTTCTTTTTTTTTTTTTTTTTTTTTTTTTTTTTTTTTTTTCCTCCTCCTGTCTCTTCTTCTTCACATTCTTTCTTTCTTTCTTTCTTTCTTTTTTCCCACTAAAAGAATTTTAATGTAAATGTTATCTCTGTGGTGTGTTCCTCTCCTGACAGATTCTATCTACAGTACCGGAAAAGGAAAACAGGAACAAACATAGACTTTGAAAAAGATGTATTTATGCATACACACACACACACAAGTGCATGTATACATAGCTGTATATCTATGTAATGATATCTATTTTTTACAGGATTACAGAATGCTTGAAGTTAGAAGAGATTTCTGGAGGTCATCTGGTCTAACACCACTGCTCAAGCAGGGACACCCAGAGCAGGTTGCTCATGTCCAGGTGGCTTTTGAAGATCTCCAAGGAGGGAGACTATCAATTAGCTATCCCTATCCAAACTAATTATGATATTTAATCAGTGGAAATAAATACTTCTAGATAAAGTTTATTTGAGCCTATTGTAGACATTCATTCTGCTGTGAGAGCAACTATTTCAGAGGAACTCACTTTCCTCCATTGTTTCTAAGGGATGAATTCTTTAGAGTTAGATGCTTTCTTTATAGCTAATACTGAGAAAACTCAAAAATTTTCACCAAAATTACCAGAAAAATGTTTAAATCTACTCACAGAATCCCAGCTATCACTTTACTACAGAGCAACTCAGAAGGGGTAAAATGTGAACACCCCCCCCCCAAAAAAAAAAAAAAATAAACACATAGTTTTTAAATATCAAAATAGAAGTATTCTCTGCTACAACATCGTAATGTGCCTGTAGTCAAATTAAACCAATAATACTTTCTTTCTTGATTTCACTTTAGACTGTGTCTAAACAAGAATTATTGCATGTTAAGATGCCATGTGTCCTGGAGAGCTGGGTTGGAGTCAGCCAGCACCTAATGTCTGCTGGAAATGAAGAGGGGGAAATACACAAACTCTCACTGAGGAAGGCCTGAGGTGTTCATCCATGTGCACCAACTTCCCTTAGCTTTGCTGATGCATTCACTGATATGCTAGGGGGATGATAACAGAAATGATGATCCCTTCAAAGAAGCTTCAAATCAGATTTACTTAAAGCCTTTACTAGCTGCTTTGTTTCCGTTTTGGAAATGAATATTTGTGCATCAACTTTATATAAAGTTCATGGGTAGATGGTAACTCCAAAAATTAAGTCCTGGAAATCTGATGGACTTTGGAAGTGGTCTAGTTTCTTCACCAGCAATAACTGAGACCTTTAGCGAGTTACCTGGCTAATGTGAATCACAACAAAATCAAAGACAGTTCATCATAAAGTGACATCCAAAGAAACCTGACTAATAATTCTGGTATTATCACATAAGCATGTGTCTTTACCATGGCACCACCACAGTGATCAATGGCAGGGGAACAGGGACATCAGAGAAAAAAGACCCACCTCCTTTACCATGTGGCTTCCATATAGCCTTTACAATCCTATCCCACCTCACACAGTTGTAGTCTGTCTCCAGCAGACCCTGTCCATACAGTAAGTCATGCATGTGCACACACATATGGAAAGACATATGCACAGAGGCTGCCCTGGTCCAGACAAAGATGGCTCCAGCTACTCCCAGAAGGCTCCAGAAGCCCCACTGTGGGTGCAGACAAGCCCTCTGACGAGCTTCAAAAAATAATAAATAATAATAATAAAAGATAAATAAAAAAGTGAGTAAAAGTATTACAAACACCAATTTTCCAGATCCCTGAAGCCCATGCAGGACCCCCTGTCAGAGCAGGTGTGTGTCCTTGAAGGCAGCAGCCCATGGGAAGGATCCGTGGGGCAGGGAGAAAGTGTGAGGGAAGAAGCAGCAGAGAGGAGCTGCTGCGTGTGGACCATAACCCTGTCCTCCTCCAGGAAAGGTGCAGAAGTTAGGAGTGAAGCTGAGCCTTGACAGGGGTGGAGGTGGGAGCATGGGAAGGAGAGGTATTGTTTTAATTTTGCTCTTGGTTTCTCGTTAACAGTGTAATGAATTGATTTTACCAAGGTAGAGCGTGTTTTGCTCCTGATAGTAACTGGTAAATGATCTCCCTGTCTTTATGTCAGACACGAGCTGTTTTTCCCCTTGGCTCATTGAAGAAGGAAGTGCCAGTGTGGCTGGGTGGGCTCCTTGCCAAGGTTAAATCACCACAGAGACATACATATGTCTGTCTGTCACCTGTGGAAATATTTCAGGCCACTTAAGATTACATGACCAGTTTTAGCGCCGTTTGCATACTTAAAAGTCTTGTCGGGGGATTCCGAGCACCCAGAACTTCACTGGAGCTTGAAGTTGTGAGAAACTTCTGAATATAACACCAGTTCCATTAAAGTCTTTGCGGGTTTGCTCAGAAATTTAATTCTAGTTACATGTGTTGTAGAACTTGACCTTCTAGTATTGAAGGGTGTTCTGCTTGTAGAACAATAGATATTTTAAGAATAAAAATATTATATAATATATAATATATAATATATAATAATATAATATATATACTGTTGTGTGACTAAGTCTGAGAACAGCTGTTTTCAATACATTGATAAACCAAAAATTGTCAAAACCAGCCATCTTTTAGCTGATTATAATGATACTCAGTCCCTGGTTTTGGTGGTTATAATTTACTTTTTTTTTTTTTTTTCCCATTTTTTTTTTTTAATTGGTAAGTATCAGTGTGTGCATGCTCATGCGGAATTGTGTATGTGTGTGTGTGTTCACATATTTCTTTTGGCTTTGTTCATAGCTGATTTTTACACTTGTCTTGATAAATTATCATTTTACTTAATTTATTCCTGGAGCTCTCTTTTTAAATATCCTCTTTGTTTCTCTTAAGCACAACATTAATAAGTTTTTTTTTTTAATATATTATATATAATTATTAATTATAATTATAATATATTTTTTTTATTTTTTTTAATTAAGTTCACTTTTATGCATTAAAAGGGGGAGGGAGAACCCACTGTATATTGTGATTTCAAAATGACTTTTCCCTTTTCTGCATTTTTTTTGTCTTGCTCATCATTTAGATTTTTTTCACTTCCAAGTTGCTGCTATTTTGTCAGTGATGACAATATGGAAATCCATACATATTGGTATTCCAATAGAGATTTGTGTAGCCAAATAGAAGCAAAAAATTATGTGAATACAAATGTGTTAACTGCAAAGATAAATCACAAACTGTAGGCTACATGAATAAGCTGAGGAAAGAGAGGAAAAGATGTGGGGTAGTGAGTGTGGCTCGAAACCAGCTGGAGTCAAAAGATGGAACCTCACCCACAGAAATTGGGAAACATTTATAGGCATAACTTTTTAGTAGCACACAAGCAGAAAATGTAGTGATTCGAAAGCAAGCAGGCCCACAACCACACTGTGGTGGAGAAGTTTTATCGTCTTTGGAAATCGTCTGTGCTCATTGTCAGGCTTTTTACAACTCTACCTTGGTTTGGGGGTCTTTTTCTTTCTTCTCCTTCTTACAAAAAGGAAAAAAAAAAAAAGTTTAAAAAATATGAACTTAGGAAAAGCCAATTTCATGTGCTGTTAATTTAATTCCCAACATAAAACCTTACTTCTTCTGATGGAAAATGAAATTACCCTTTCTACATCCGTTTTATCTGTCAATTAAATTCTTTTTTTCCCTTTTCCTCCCCTCAAAGAAAAAGAACATGCACATTATTGGTTATATTTTCTGTGCTTGCAACAAAATGAAAATGGGAAGAGGTGGCATTAACTACAGTAAGTACACAAAACCTGCTTGATTATCATGTAAAGATGCTGGAATGACAACCCTGGAGACTTTGAATCTCCTCTGTGAGCTTGTAGATGTCTAGGCTAATTTTCATTTTCCATTTGCCCTGGTATTGCATGGCAAAGCAGTTTTAATAATGGGACTTTTAGCAGTGTTAACTATTAACCTTTCTATTTTGTGGTATCTTTAAGAAATGGCTTGTGGAGGCAGCTTTCTCTGCCTGAATCTTTACGTGAATAAAGATAGGAAAAGGAAATGCATCTTTTGGGCTGAAAGAGAGGACATTCTCTGTAATCCATTCTGAATGATTAATTTCAGAATGATATTTGTCTCTGCTTCATGTTTTCATTGCTGGACAGTTATGAAAAAATAACTTTCTTTGGTCTTGCTTGGTTATTACTTGTATTACCTCACAGCTGACTGGAAAACAGTATTTGAAATATGAATAGATCGTGTGAAAAAAAAAAAAAAAAAAAAGAGAAACAGCTTTTCCAAATTGAAATTATGGAAGCTTTTGCTTTTGAGACAGTTTTGTTTGTTCACTTTTTGAATGGAGAAAAAAACACCTTCTGGAACCAAAACAAAACATCCCTTTTATTGTTCAACAGCAGCATTGAAAAGAGTAGAAAGCAGATCAGACTGTTCGTTGAGTAATAGAAAATTCTGTAGCTCAGCCATAACAATTTGTTTTGCATATGAAGATCCAAAATCTTACTATCTTTATTTGGGACACAGATACAATAGGTAAACTAGCTGTGAGGCACTTACTACTTTCCAAATATTTTACTGGCAGGCATCTCATGGTGAACCTTTTTGTTTCATTCCAACATGTTACCACCACCCAGATTATTCAGAAATGATGGAGTGCAGCCAGATGTTCCTTTTCTTTTTGGGGTAGGGGGATTGCTTACAGGCTGTGAGCCAGAGGGGTCTGGGTGAAGGGTAGAACAAGTCATATTTAAATACTTCCTACTTGCACGTATAGGGATGAGGGGTGGGTAGAGGGAGACTAATGAATTCTGTACATTGCTCAGGGATGCTGTGCAGGACATTTCCTGGGTGAGCTTCCCTTGTTCTTGGAAGGACTTTGCATTGTTGATTGCATCTGAGTATCTGAATGACTAATAGTGGATCTTATGTCTTATCGTATGAACATATGCAAAAAGAACTCCTTTAGTTCTGCCACAGCAAAGCCTTCTGAGACATGATTGTCCTCTCACAACTGTAAAAAAAATCAAGAACAATTCTTTAAAAGTAGAATTATACTAGAGAAAAACTGGACTGATTGAGAGAAAAATCAGGCCTACAGCCTATAATGTGCAAGTATAAACAGCATCACTTTTTTTTGAACCTAAATACATACACCTGGAAGGCATTCAAAGCATGTATTTGCAGTTATTTGTTACTCCAGAAATGATTAAAGTAAATCACATTGTTTGATATGAAAAATATGTTGTACACACAGTTCTATTTTTCTCACTGCTCTGCCCTCCATGCTGCATTTTGTAGCATAATCAAAATGCAAAATACATTTTGAAAAATTAAATGAGAGACACATGTGTGAATCATGAGGTTTATTTGCATGTTTGGCCTTTCAATTCATTAGGGATTTTAGTTTTTCCGGGAGGGAAACTGTCACATTTACATATTCTTAGACAGGCATGCATATAGTAGTCAGAAAGTACAGTTTGTTCAACGCATTACAAGCTCCTGGGCTGCCAAACAGTAATTTCAGTTCTTGAGTAATATACATTTTTGGAAGCCTGGCATAATAATACGGTATTATAGTATTGCCCACTAGGACCACTTATGATTTTGTCAGGTTTTCCATTACAAACCTTTATGTTCTTGGACCCGTGCATTGTATGTCAGCCATATAAATTTCTTATCTGACATGCATGGTCTCAGTCCCTGAGCAAATTTCTTTTGCAAATTTCAGAAAGTAAAGTCACAAAAGCCTACTTTGAAGTTCCAGCTGGGCCAAAGCAGTGAGAGAACCAAGAGAAAGAAAAACAGCTTGTACGAGTCTTTTATGTCCATTTTTGTGTTTGGTACCTAACTTACTGCTGGGGTTTGCTATTGTGAATGCAAATAAGTACTAGCTATAGCAGTTCACGTAGTAGATGAGCACCTCAAAGAATGTAGGCAATTGAAATACACCATTGGTAATCCTTTTCTTTTGCAAAGTAAGTGTCTGTACTCTATCTTGGAAGTGGACTGCAGGGTTTTATATCCCTATGTTTGGCCTAAATTCATGAACTGGTGTAACCAAACTTTGGTTAGTGTGTACTGGAGAAAATAATTCAGGCCTGGTAGGAGACAAGGTCATTGCTAAGTCAGCTTGGTAAGCTATTTTAGCTTGCATGGATTCTTGACCTTAGTTCCAACAGTCTCTGTAGCCAGTGTCAAGGGAATGGTGTGATCAGTATGCCTACCTTTGGGTTTCAGTGTGGATGCACTAGGGCATATTCCTATTTATTTAGGCTGGTTTTAAGTGTGGATGAGGCTTAAACTCATGCCTCTGGCTTTGCAGTAAGCAAAGAAAGTTAAAACTTGTATAATGAAAAACTGAACTCAGAGCAGATGAAGATAGATATCCTCATTGAAGTTCATTGGCGAAACATATCGATTGAACCATGGGGACTGAATTAACCTGTAAACTCGTCCATTTAATACTAAAGGTAGGGAAAGTTGACCTACTTGTAAATTGTTCTTGTTCTTTAGACTAAAATATTAAGGACTGCAGTATTTGGTACAAATCATCGCAGGAGCTTTGTGTTCCATGCAACTATTCTGATCATATTTTGACTATGACAGCTGGGGAACTTGGACCAAGTAATTGCTCCCATTCACAAAACTACTGTAATGCATTGACATAAAAGCAATCGTGTAGATTTTGAGCTCTAGTTATGCTATCAAGAAGACCACACAGAACCTCTTGCCATGGCTAAAGGGGACAAAATTGTTAGCTCACAGATATCTGAAACATTTGAAAAGAGATGCTTTTTCCTAGCAGGAACTTTATTTTTTTTTTTTCCTGCTTTTCATGCACCATATCTTCTGTCCATTAAGGCTTCATAAGGTTTCTTAGTATGCAGAGGGGCTATGCATGTGGAAATCTGTTGTTTTCTAAATCCACACTGATAGGACAGATTGTAAACTCTTTGAAGGGGCTGTTACAGTCTATCATGTTCATGATCCATGGATTTAGGACTTCTAAATACACAGTGGAAGTGTACTCTAATGATCCATTATACTGTATCAATGATATGTAGATTATGGGCTGATTGTAGAAATTTGAACTATGCTTTTCAATCCATAGTGTGGCTCTTTGAGGATTTGTTGAAGACACAGAGGATCAATGCACTGAGTTATGGGTATGATATTGCTGTCATGATCCCAGTGGCGTGCAAACACCACTAACCTCAAATGGGCTCACTTAAGAAATGGTTTTATCCTAAGCCTAGCAAACCAGATCTCAGCATAAAGTAATAGCTCTAGAATCTTCCAGGAGTCTTGGGAGGGTCTTACATCTCATCCAGATTTCTGTGCTCTGGTGGTTAGACAGACATCAAAGCCTCATTTAGCAAGTGTATGCCACTGTTACACACATTATGAAATTTTTATCAGGGATCAAGAAAGGTATCTGAAAGAGTCTGGATCTAAAGAGCTTTATTTATGTATTTATTTATTTATTTATTTATTTTCACATTCATTTTAATACATCCATGCAGTAATACCTCATGATATAATTTTCTGAAATTAATGGATAGGCTGAGTTTAAATAAAAAGTACAACTATTATAAAGGCATACAGATCCATAGAATAGTTCATGGCTATATTGTGGTCGCAGGCCTGATGCTGTTCTTTACCTGCCATATGACTGTAGGCTGCTTACTGTTTCCCCTTCTATTCCTGTCTAGTTTATTTATTTATTTATTTATTGTTTTGAAGATTCCATCACAGCTTGCTTTATTACTAACTGCTGTGTAGACATTGTCTTCAGAAAAGCCATCTTGGATGAGACATTTAAACCCTGTTGCAATAGAAAAAATATAGTAACTAAGACAGGATATTTTATATACTTACAAGAAGATAATTGTCTATTTAGACCAGCAGAAAATATTACCCAAGAGTCCAAATCCCATCTTTTCTCAAGGTAACTTAGCAGCAGAATGTTGCTGTCAAATATATTCTCCCTCCCTTTCTCTTTAGTGGATTTATTCTGATCACATGTGCAAGTTGAGAAATATACCAAAAATGGCCCTTTCATTAAGATTAGAAAGCTGTAGCCCTTAAATCATGCATTTATGCAATTTTGAACTGTTTTTAACTAGTACAAAATGGCTCGTCGGAATTATGCAAGTATAGATCATTTTAATTTGAATCGTTGTGGAATCATAAAGGACTCCGTTCTTTAATTTTGTGCCTTCAAGTCAGCCACTTTGATTAAAAAATAATAAAGCATGAGAGCTGGAGGGTCCTTGCAGGTTCTTCCAGCTATCATGGATCCCTGATCTTTGGTACTAATTCTTCTCATTAATATTAATAAAGAGCTGATAGGCCATCTCAAAGCATAGTACAAAACCCATGCAATTAATTGCTTGTAGTGTTTTTATGCTTATTTTGCACAATGAGAAGCAATGCCTCAGGAATCTAAATATCAGTTAATCAATAATATCAAATCCACTGAAAAAGAGCCCTTCAAGTCCCTTTTTCATAAATCTTCCCTAATTTTAAGCAGGATTAAAACCAATTACAAGTTGTTTGTTTTTATTAAAAAAAAAAAAAAAAAAGATAAAAAAGACGCAGTATGGACAGACTTACAAATGCCCCCTGCTTTATCATTTCAGCACTGAAATTTTTAATAGTTAAGCTGCTGGGTTTTATATTTAATTCCTCTCCATCCAGAAAATAGCCAAGGTGATCTCAGAAATTAGATTTGAACAACATCAATGAAGTCTTCTCAACAGGTTCTGGCAGGTTTGGCAATATTAGTCATGTTGAGCTGGATGGCATTCCTTTACAACACAAAATTGCACATGGTATTATGACCAGCAAAACCTTTCCAAAAAAGGAGAACTCGTCCCATCCTGAACTGACCTACACGGATCCTGGACTGGAGTGAACAGTCAAAATCACGTTCTCTTTTTCTGTCTGGAGACCAGGTGTGTAACAGGGCCAAAGACTGAGTTCCTTTCACCTTGCCACTTCTCAGCCCTGCTATAGACAAAGGCAAGTAGTTGACACTGTGGAGTAAAAAGGGTAGTAGCTAGTATTTTGTTTGCTTTGAAATGCAGGTATATAATGTGTTACTTAGTTTTCATAATGGGGATAGCCCAGATCATTAAAATAACAATGTCATGATGTAAGAATGACCAAGCACATAACTTTCTTTCTTGTAATTTGTATACAAGTGGACATTTATGAACCATTGCACCTATTGGTATAAATCACATTTAAAATATAATTTGATGTGACAAAGGCTGAACCCCTAAAAGAAAAAAAAAAATGCAGTTGCTTTCAAATGAGTTGTTAATTTGTTGTTTTGGTTTTGATTTGTGTTTGCATGGTGGTATATAAAATTATTTTTGAAGGTTGGAGTCCTGTGGCTATTTCTGATTGCAGCACTGAAGGACCTATAGTTAAGGTTTACTTTGTTTTACATGGTTCAAAATAATTGGTTAAATCTTGCAGGTATCTCTCTTGTCTTTTTACAGCTAGATGGAATATTTTTAGCAAGAGAAAAAGTACATTTTTATGCACACCTCTGCCTGTATTGTTCTATCAACAAGTATGAATTTATAAGGTCAAGTCTCATCCTTCAAGTAGTCCTCATATACACATGCACACACGAAAGAAAATGGTTTTAGGAAATGTCAGAATGCTTTATATCAACATTTTCAAGATGAACTAGAACATTTCATTTCAAAATGTCATTTTAATTTTGAAATTGATCTTTTTAAAGGGTAAGAAAAGAAAAAGAGAAAAAAGTTTAAATAACTTGGAGATGAAACACATTTCACAATTTGAATTAAATTTCCTGCTGTATAAACCCAAATCTGTTAATTTATTTATTTTCTTTTTGCTATTAAACTCCAAAGTCTAATATTCTTACAGGTCAAGTCTTTTACTCATATTTCAAATCAGTGGTCAACTAAGAGTGTACTTTTCTGTTTTCCTCTGTACCTGCACAATGGTTGTATTATCAGGTATAACTTGCATATCTGAATGATGCAGACACAGCTATAAGGCTGTGTAGTACCTGGCCTTGCTCTCTTTAGATGCATTGTATGATACAAATTAACATCAGAAGAAAATTTGTTCAAGAAAGGTCTGTGTCAGTGGAAAAAGTGCATTTTTTTTTTTTTTTCCCCTCTGTAAGGAGAATTCTACAGCAAGGCAGAAAACTCCTGGAGTTTCAGCATGTGGAGCTCTGTGGAGTTTACTCTTTTTTTTTTTTTTTT